>JAODUO010002708.1:0-16465 GCA_025642075.2 Ridgeia piscesae
AGCAAAAGGGTCCAAGTTAAAAAGAACTTTAACGGCTGCCAGCTTAACCCAGCCGGGAAAGGCAACAAAAAAGGGAAATTTGAAAACCCAAAAAGCGGAAAAAAAAAAAAAAAAAAATTTTTTTTTTTTTTTTTTCCCAAAAAAAAAAAAAAAACAGGCCCCGGGGGGGGTTTCCTTTTTTAAAAAAAAACCCCCAAGGCTTCCCGACTCTCTGTCAAATCACAACAACGGGGGGGGAGCTCTCCACATGACACCGGGGGGTATTATTATTACAAACAAAACCCAAAGTTATTCCCATTAGGGCCCTGCCAACAAATTCAAAACAAAGATTATTTGCAATATTTTTTAACAAGAAAAAGCAAAAGTCTCACGCACTAATAATCCCCAAGCCCCAATTCAAAAAATCCAAAAGAATTCCCCCTGACAACCTTTTTTAGAAAAACACGGCTGCTGGGAAACCCGTCCCCAGCAGGAGCCCAAAGGTCTGTTGGCATCCCCGTAGTAGCCCCAAGCAGACCCCTGGGCAAAGGGCCGGGGGGAAAGCCTTCAAAAACTTTTCAGGAGCCAAACCCCAAAAACCCCCCCCGGGTTTTCCGCCCTGGGCACCCGGGGGAAACCCCGGGAGGGCCCCCCCCGGGAACCGGCCAAATGGGTGGCCCTTTTGGGGGCCCCCCCCCCTTTTTTTAAAAAAAAGGGTGCAACGGCCCAAAAACCCCCGGGAAAAATTTTTTTGGGGTTTTTTTTTTAAAAAAAAATTTCATAAAAATACCAAAATTTTTTTTAAAAAAAAACCCCAAAATTTTATTAATTTTTTTAAAAAAAAATAAATTTCCCGGCATTTGTTTTTCCGGGGCCCGCGGAAAACCTAAGGGGGTTTTAGATTTGAATTCACCCGGGTTTCCTGCCCTTGAACATCTTCCCCTGCTGGCCGCAATCTCGTCTGTGGTGGGCATGTTGTATCTGACCCTAGACGATGTGCCCACAAGAGGGGGATGGGTGTTTATTTCAAGGGTACTGATGATCTTCCGTCCATATTTTTTTATTTGCGCAGGATTATCGGGGAAAAAAACCAAACTCAAATATATATATATATATATATATATATATATATATATATATATATATATATATATATATATATATATATATATATATATATATATATATATATTATTAAAAAATTTTTTAAAACCGGCAAAAATTTTTTTAAGTTGTTTTTCCCCTCAGGGTTCCCCGAAAAAAATTTGGGGCCAAAGGTTTTTTAAAGTTTAAAGCCCATTTTGGGGTTTAAAAATTAAAAAAATTTTTTTTACCCCCAAAAATAACCCCTTAACACTAAAAAGGAATAAACTTTGGGGTTTCATAATTTTAATATTTTTAAACCCCTTAAAAAAAATTTTTAAAATTGACCCTTTTAAAGGGGGAAAAGGGTTTTTTTCACCAATTTAATTAACCCAAGGCCACCGGGGGGAATTTTTTTAAAAAAACCCCCTCAAAATTTGGGGTTTGGGGGGAATTTTTTTCTATACACAAATAATGTATATAGATCACTGCTAGCGCCACAGTCGGCGTGGTACACAACTACGGGTGCACTGATTCTACCAACAGTGGCGCCATGTCACGGAGTCTACACAATCATTAGTCGTAAAATCACATACGTCAGAGCAGAGTTTGCTCCCCGTGAGTTAGCAAGTGGATCCCCGCAGTAATTCCGGAAGTTTGGCAAAGCACCGCTTTCGGTTGCTAGAAGAATCCTAACTCCGTTCTTGATAAAATAATCGTCGCAATTTTATCAAATCATTAAACATTAATTTTTTTCCCTTTGTATTTTAGTTATATAAATCTAAAAAAGTGCTTTTTCCAAAACTAAGCAAGTCGGGAAAAGACGAGAAAAATTTTTAAAATTTTTTCCAAAAGAAAACCGGGTTTAATTTAAAAAGGGGCCCAGCTTCCCCCTTCGTCCCTTTTAATTCACTCCTGGAAATTACTGAGGCTATGCTTTTTGAGAAGTTCTCAACCGCCGGACCTGTGTTGTCAATTCGGGTGTGTCGCGACATGATCACGAGACGTTCGCTGGGTTACGCATATGTTAACTTCCAGCAGCCAGCTGATGGTAAGAATGTGATGTATATTGTATATGATGAGATATTAAACCTTCAACTTGGTTTATAATGACTCCCATTGTCCCAAACCGCGTATTGGTCCGATATGTTGCCAGTGTTACTGTAAATTGGTACACGCAAAATATATAGGCCTACATACAAGACAAATAAAGACGTCATATGTTCACCCAATTAGTTCAATTCACAAAGACAGTAATAAGTTATTATCACAAGCATGCAGGTCGGAGACTGATTTGCAGGATTCATTCAATGACTGTACAGGGCTGTGGACCGATTGCCAAATCGAAATTTGGGGCTGGGCTGGCTTGTTCACCATGTGGCTACTTTGGCCGCCATTGCATCTGTGCCAGAGGAAATAAAAATCACACATGGAAATTGACTTGGGGTCTTGTTCCCTAGTTCCCTAAAACTCCCACTGCAATGCAACATGCAGTCGGATGCTTGTGAGCGTTAATAATATGAAGGGTAAGAATGCTGATCAGCTCAAATTGTCTCCATTCTGAAAGAAGGGTGATCTAGTGGGTCTCTAAATAACTGCATATTTTCCTTTTATGCCTCGGTAGGTTCATTCACTGTTTTCGCCATGTAGGCTCAAAATTTAAATTTTAAAAGGGCCGGGGTTTTATTCCCCCCTTTTTTTATTTTTTTGTAACATTTCACTGTCATATATCTTCCAATAGTCACTGAAAAGTTAGAAAATACCATCTTCACTTGATTTAACATTAAAAATGATAAAACGAAGAGGTTATAAAACAGTTGCCCAAATTAACTTTTGTTTAAAGAATAACAACTATTTTTTCAGCTAAATCCCCTCAGTTTTGGGGTTTTGGTGGGACCCGTCGTTGCGCAAGTCCGGTGTGGGCAACGTGTTCATCAAGAACCTAGACAAGAGTATTGACAACAAGGCATTGTATGACACATTCTCGGCGTTTGGAAATATCCTGTCGTGTAAGGTATGTGTTCAGTATTGGGCTACCATAGTATAAACTATTTGTAGTGTTGAGTTGGAAATAGCAAATCACTCTTGTACTTTTTTTTGGCACTTCTACTGGATACTTGACAGTAGTGTGAATGTGTTTGCCTAACATTAACAATGAGGAGTAGCCAAAAACAGTAACAGTAGATTGACATAACTGCTGTTATGAACTGGATACCAGCATGCCCTGTTAGTTGTTATTACTTCAATTTGTTGTCAGTGCTCAGCAACTAATACTAATTGGGAAAATATAATTATTGCACATCTGCCGACATTGGAAATCATACATTTTAGTAGCGTAGCAGTACTAAATGTGCTTTATTTGCATGATCTGTATACTTTGCATATGTAATCATTGAGGGGTTTGGTACATATTTGATAAAGAACTAGGAGACCTAAGTTGGTAGATGAACCTTTGGAATTGATTTATATATGTATAATTTTATTGATATTGATTTACAGATTGTCACTGATGAGCATGGCTCTTCCAAGGGCTATGGTTTTGTGCACTTTGAGACAGAGGAAGCTGCCCGCAGCGCTATTGAGAAGGTCAACGGCATGTTGTTAAATGGCAAAAAAGTGTAAGTTTGTGGCCTTCTGCTGACCGTACTGTAAAAAGTAACCATGTTGTGTCAGGTGTACAAATGGTTTCCGTCTTAGAATGGGTAATTTGTTGTGTCAAAATATATTTAAAAAAAACTAATTAAGTTTTACTTATTAGTAGGCTTGTTACTCTCATATTTTGTTCGCCTTTCTTTTTTCGGTTTTTTTGGGGTTGGGATTTAAATCTTAATTGGGGGGGTTTTTCCCCTTGGGGCACAATGACTGATGAGAAGCTGAGTGCCATGTTTGAGCCATTCGGCAAGATCATCAGCGCTAAGGTTTGTTGATCCTTTTTCCTAGTGTATTCTGTTGTAGTGTGTTTTGTATGGGACTGGATAAACACAAGTATGTGTGCTGTGATGTAAAACATTTTCAATTATACTACACATATATTATTTTATAGTAATTTCTTTTTGTAGTTTAACTTATATTGCCAAAAATCAACATAAATAAAAATACAAAAAAGAAATTACTATAAATTACGTAGCTGTAGTATAATTGAAAAATTTTTTGTTTGTTAAATTTTTTTCTTTTTCGGCCCCTTGTTTGTTCCCAAAACCCAAGACTGATGAGAATGGCCGGTCTAGGGGGTTTGGATTTGTCAGTTTTGAAGATCACGAAGCTGCCCAACAGGTGAGGACACCTGTGACATGAAACAGGATGTTGTTAATGTCAAATGCCTGTCTACAAGGCTGTCAAATATGTTGTCCTGTCGTAACCTTTTTATGATATCGTTGCCCGATATCTAATTAATATTGTACATTTATGAAATACTGCTGTTACTTGTCTTGTGTACTTCATTTGTTTACATCAAACACAGTGTTTCAGTCTGTTCCTCTGTCTGTAATACTTGTGAGTTGTGCTATCCTGCCCTATGCAGTATGAACCAGTAGATAGATGTCCTTACGCTTCAGTGAGTCTGGTACTTGAGCATTTTTCCTACCCCCGAAATTGAGGTTTTTTGTTTTTAAAAGGGGCCCCCCCAAAAAAGGGGGGGGATTTTTAAAAAAAATTTTTTTTTGGGCCCCCCCAAAAAAAAGGGGTTTTGGGCCCCAAAGGCCTTTTTTTTTTGTTCAAAAAAAAAAAAAAGGGTTTTTTTAAAAACCCCCCTAAAAATTTTTGGGGCCCCGGGTTTTTTTGGGTTTTTTTTTTAAATTTTTCCCCCAAAAGGGGGAAAAAAACCCCCAGGAAAACCCCCAAAACTTTAAAAATTTAAAAAGGGGGCCCCCCCCCCAAAAATTCCCCAAAAAAATTTTTTTTTTTTTTTTTTGGGGTTTTTTTTAAAAAACCCCAAAAAATTTTTTTAAAACCCCCAAAAACCAAAAAATTTTTAAAAAAAATTTTTTTAAATTTTTTTTCCAAAAAAAAAAAAAAACCCCAAAAAAAAATTTTTTTGGGGGAAAAAAAAAAAATTTTTGTTTTTTTAAAAAATTTTTTTTTTTTCCCCCCTTTCCCTTTTTGGGGGAAAAAAAAAAAAGGGGGGAAAAAGGGGGGGGGCCCCCCAGGGGTTTTTTTTTTTTAAAAAACCCCCTTTAAAAAAGGGAAAAAATTTAAAAAAAAATTTTCCCCAAAGGGTTCAAAAAGGGGGTTTTTTTTTTTAAAAACCCCCGGTTCTTTTTTAAATTGTCCATTTTAAATTTTTTTTTTTTAAAATTTTTTTTTTCCCCCCGGGGTTTTTTTTGGGGGTTTTTTAAAAAAATTTTTCCCCCTTTTAAAAAATGGTTTTTTTTTTTGGTTTTTTTCCCCCCCCCCCCCAAATTTTTTCCTTTTTTAAAAATTTTTTTCCCCCCTTTTTTCCCCCCCCCTTTTCCCCCCCCCCCCTTTTCCCCCGGGGGCCCCCCCCCCCCTTTGTAAAAAAAGGGGGAACCCCCCCCCTTAAGGGGGTTTTTTTTCCCCCGGGCCCCCGGTTTTCCCCCAAAAAGGGGGCCCCCCAAACCCCCTGTGTTTCCTTTTTCCCGGGTTTTTGGGGGCCCCCCCCTTTTTTTTTTTTTCCCCCCCCCCCCTTTTTTCCCCCCCCCTAGGGGCCCCCCCCTTTTTTTTTTTGGGGGGGGCCCCCCCCCTCTTTTGCCCCCCCCCCCCCGGGCCCCCCCCCCCAAAAAAGGTTCCCCCTTTTAAAAAAACCCCCCCCCCGGGGGAAACCGGGGGCCCCCCCTTTTTTGGAAAAATTTTTTAAACCCAGGGCCGGGGCCCCCCCCCCCCCCAAATTTCCCCCCCCGGGGGGTTTTTTTAAAAAAAAGGGGGGGGCCCCCCGGGGGGAAAAATTTCGGGGGGAAACGGGAAAGGGGGAACCCCGGGGGGGGAAAGGGGCCGGGGGGGCCCCCTTTGGGGGAAAAAGGGGGGCCGGGTTCCCCAAAACCAAAAAAGGGGGGGGCCCCCCCAAAAGGGGCCCCCGGGGTTTTCCCCCGGGAAGGGAAGAAAAAAGGGCCCCCCGGGGTTTTTTCCCCCCCCCCTTTTTTAGGGGGGGGGGGTTTTAAAAATTTTTTTTTTTCCCTTTTGTTTACCCTTTCCGGGGTTTCTTTTGGGGGGGAAAAAATTTTTTTGGGGGTTTTGGGGCCCCCCCCCCGGGGGGGCCGGGGGGCCCCCCCCCTTTAAAAAAAAAAAACCCCTTTTAAAAAAGGGGGGCCCGGGGGGCCCCCCCCCAAAAAAAACCAAAATTTTCCCCTTTTTTGGGGAAAAAAAAGGAAATTTTTTAAAACCCGGGGGGTTTTTTTAAAATTTTTTTAAAAAAAAGGGAGGGGTTTTAAACCAGCTTTTTGGGGGGTACTTTTTAAAAATTCCCGGGCCCCCCCCCCCTTTTGGGAAAAAAAACCCTTTTTAAAATTTGGGGGGGGGGGGGAAAAAAAAAATTGGAAAGGTTTTTGGGGCCCCCCCAAAAAAAAAATTTTGGGGCCGGCCTTTTAAATTTTGGGGGGGGAAAAAAAAAAACCCCCTTTTTTGGGAAAAAAAATTTTAAAAACCCTTTTTGGGAAACCCCGGGTTTGTTTTTTGGGGGAAAAAAATTTTTCCCCGGTTTTAAATTTTCAAAAAAATTTTTTCCCGGGGGTTACTTTTAAAATTTTTAAAAATTTTTTGGGGGGGGTTTGGGGGTTTTCCCAAAAAATTTCCCCCCCTTTTTCCCATTTTTTTTTTTTTCCCCCCCTCCTTTTTGGGGCCCCCCCAAAAATTTTTTTTGGGGAAAAAATTTTTTTCCCCCTTTTAAAACCCCCCAAAAAAAAAAGGGGGCCCCCCTTTTTTTTTGGGGCAAAAAATTTTAAAAAATTTTTTTGGGGGGGTTTAAAATTTTTTTTTTGGGGGGGAATTAAAAAAACCCCCTTGGGGCGGGAAAATTTTCCCTTTTTTTCCCCCCAAAAAAATTTTTTTTTTTTGGGGGTTTTTTTTAAAAAGGTTTTTGGGGCAAAATTTTTAAATTTTTTAACCCAAAAATTTAAAAATTTTTTTTTTGGGGGAAAAAAACCCTTTTTCGGGGGGGGAAAAAATTTAAAATTTTCAAAACCCCTTTTTTTTTTTTTTGGGGGCCCCAAAAAAATTTTTTTTGGGGGGGGTTTTTTTTTTTTGGGGGTTTTAAAATTTCCCGGGGGCCCCCGGGAACCCCCCGGGGGCCCTAAAAAAAACCCCCGGGGGGCCCCTTTTCCAAAAAAAATTTTTTCCAAATCAGCAAACTGTCAAACAGCTGTCAAAACTGTGAAGCAATGATGAGGATGTCCATACCTGCTGGACGGGCTGCACCTGCGCCATGGCGACCTGTTCCTGTGGGTTGCGGATGCCCTGCTTGTACTGGTAGCCACGCTGCTGGGTCGGCGGCATGGACGCCTGCGCAGTTGGGCGCATCTGGGACGCTGGCATTCCTGTACAGCACAGACAACTAACTTACAGCATCACCATGACAACACAGCTACTGAGACACATACTGCCGACTCCTGGCTGGCACAAGGGAACACAGTAACAACCAGAACGTTAATCTGAACATTTCTGGATTGTAACCTGGTTGCTTAATGACCAAAACGACGAGTTTACATCTTTGGCAATGTAATGAAGAATAACGATGTAATGAAGAGATTACTCAAAAATCAAAAACGGTTACACATGAATACAACATTTCTGCATAAACACAAAAAAACTGGAGCATAGAAATCTTACCAGTAATCGGGCGAGCGTTGCTGGCGGCGCGGACATGGGGCTGAGCTGGGCGAGCCTGTCTCATCTGTCCACCGGGCATGCCTTGGAATCCTGCCCAAATATAACATATCTGTCAGTGACTACCACTTGCAACAATTGCACCACACGAAGAATCACATCTTACATATATATGCACATCAACCACTGTCTATAGCCAGGTACTCATTTATACAACTGAGTGAATTGGAGCAATGTAGAGCGAAACTACTTGCCCAAGGTGTTAACACTGCAGCACAGGTTTCGAACCCAGGTCCAAGTCCAGTCAAGAGTCCAAAGCTCTACCCCTGAACCAAAACTACTGATGAATGAACTGACCTGCTCCGTGCTGGGTGGCAGGGCGGACGGGCTGCGGGGTCTGCCAGCGTGGACGAGGCTGTGACATCTGGGGTGTGAAGTAGCGCTGCTGCTGGGGCATTGTCGGCACAAAGTAGCCTGCTCCACCCGGCTGGAAGATCTGTCCCACTTGCTGGCCTTGCTGCACACACAAACACACCACACCTTCACACACAAGTAGCAAGATGGCACACACACACTTTCACAGATCCTGCCCGTCAACTATTCAACGTTTCCAATATTATAATTGTAATAAAATGCCTTCTCTGGCCGCAGTATCCATGGGTATCTCGGCTCTTGACAAAAACAAATGGATCGGACATTCTCAGGATATATAAAATGCAGTAAGTAATGGATATGCTAAGGCACAAAGGATATCCAATAATAAATGGGTAAGTTTTTTACCAACGGTTCCTCCTAAATTTTATGCTGTGATACTTTGACCTAGGACACATTTCAAGTAAGGTTTAGTAAGTGACGCGTACCTGCATGCGCATGCCAGCCATGCGCTGCATGTACTGTGCAGCCAAGTGAGCCTTGCGGTCCTCCTTGCGCTGGGCCAAAGCCACGTACAGTGGCTTGGCGACCACAATGCGACCGTTCATCTCTGTCACTGCCTTCGTAGCCTCCTCAGGCGAGCTGAAGCACACAAAGCCGAAGCCCTTCGACCTCACTCCATCCGTCATCACCTACAACAACATACGTGTTAGTAACATATACAAACGTCACCGTGTCGTAGCATTGCATTAGCACAACAGGCCCCGGTGAATATTACTGTCAGGCATCCACACGCTTTTGAAAATTTAAACTACCTCTCGTTTATTCTACATGACTAAATTAAACTGAGTAAAGCAGATTCTTGTGTGAAGAAAACCATGTTCAGTAGCCACCAAAACATGCAGTTGTCCAAGCTATAGACAAACCACATGAATACAATGGCAGCACTGGTTTGCTCTCCCAATGTTAAGGAGGGGTTCACATTGGGGCAATGCGACTGCACGCATGTGAATCCCAGGATGCATTGGTGAAGTGTGTCTATCGTTTATATCATTGCATGTCCTAAGTTTCTTTGATGCCCCTTTAGTAATATACTCAGAAATATGACCAGCTGGCAAGTAAGCTACAATTTTGCGTATAAACGAATACATTTTAGAAAACAAAATACTGTACACAGTTCCATATTTCACACTGTACAAACTTGGGCAAGTCTGGTAAAAGTGGAAAGAACTAAGAGACGAACCTTGGCACTAGTGATGGTGCCGAACTGTGAGAACTCCTTGCGCAGCTTCTCATCGTCAATGTTCTCGTCCAGGTTCTTCACATACAGGTTGACGCCCTGGTAACGGTTGATGCGTTCCATCTTCATGCGCTCAAACTTGTCCTTCAGCTCAGCAAGGCGCTCAGCCTTCTTCTGTGCCCGGCCAACGTACAGCTCACGGCCATCAGCCTCCTTGTTGTTGAGCTCCTCCACAGCCTGCAGCAATCACACACTCAGTGTCAAACACTTGTACTAGGTGTAGGAGGACACAACCCTCAAGTACTAGGTGTAGGAGGACACAACGCTCAAGTGCTAGGTGTAGGAGGACACAATGCTCAAGTACTGGGGGTAGGAGGACACAACGCTCAAGTGCTAGGTGTAGGAGGACACAATGCTCAAGTACTGGGGGTAGGAGGACACAATGCTCAAGTACTGGGTGTAGGAGGACACAATGCTAAGTACTGGGGGTAGGAGGACACAATGCTCAAGTACTGGGGGTAGGAGGACACAATGCTCAAGTACTGGGGGTAGGAGGACACAATGCTCAAGTGCTAGGTGTAGGAGGACACAACGCTCAAGTGCTAGGTGTAGGAGGACATAATGCTCAAGTACTAGGTGTAGGAGGACACAACGCTCAAGTGCTAGGTGTAGGAGGACACAATGCTCAAGTGCTAGGTGTAGGAGGACACAATGCTCAAGTGCTAGGTGTAGGAGGACACAACGCCTCAAAGGTGCTTTTGGGGGTAGGAGGACACAATGCTAAGTACTGGGTGTAGGAGGACACAATGCTCAAGTACTGGGTGTAGAATAACACAATGCTAAGTACTGGGGGTAGGAGGACACAACGCTCAAGTACTAGGTGTAGGAGGACACAATACTCAAGTACAAGGTGTAGGAGGACACAACGCTCAAGTACTAGGTGTAGGAGGACACAACGCTCAAGTTCAAGGTGTAGGACACAATGCTCAAGTACTAGGTGTAGGAGGACACAATGCTCAAGTACCAGACTCACTGAAGCGTAAGGACATCTATCTACTGGTTCATACTGCATAGGGCAGGATAGCACAACTCACAAGTATTACAGACAGAGGAACAGACTGAAACACTGTGTTTGATGTAAACAAATGAAGTACACAAGACAAGTAACAGCAGTATTTCATAAATGTACAATATTAATTAGATATCGGGCAACGATATCATAAAAAGGTTACGACAGGACAACATATTTGACAGCCTTGTAGACAGGCATTTGACATTAACAACATCCTGTTTCATGTCACAGGTGTCCTCACCTGTTGGGCAGCTTCGTGATCTTCAAAACTGACAAATCCAAACCCCCTAGACCGGCCATTCTCATCAGTCATCACCTGCAAACAAACAGAGCTAATTACCACTCAGCGCTGAATCTAACGGTAAGTAGGCAAAACAGCACAACAGATTTGACCAAAAAAACTGGTTTGAACTACAAGCGACAAGAAATACAACACATTTTCAATTATACTACAGCTACGTAATTTATAGTAATTTCTTTTTTGTATTTTTATTTATGTTGATTTTTGGCAATATAAGTTAAACTACAAAAAGAAATTACTATAAAATAATATATGTGTAGTATAATTGAAAATGTTTTACATCACAGCACACATACTTGTGTTTATCCAGTCCCATACAAAACACACTACAACAGAATACACTAGGAAAAAGGATCAACAAACCTTAGCGCTGATGATCTTGCCGAATGGCTCAAACATGGCACTCAGCTTCTCATCAGTCATTGTGTCGCCAAAGTTTTTGATGTAGACATTCGTGAACTTCTTGGCCTTGTCTCCGAGCATCTCAAGACGCTCCTTGCGAGACATGAAACGGCCAACAAACCTACAGAAGCAACATAAGATAATCAACTAACGCAGAAGGCGAACAAAATATGAGAGTAACAAGCCTACTAATAAGTAAAACTTAATTAGTTTTTTTTAAATATATTTTGACACAACAAATTACCCATTCTAAGACGGAAACCATTTGTACACCTGACACAACATGGTTACTTTTTACAGTACGGTCAGCAGAAGGCCACAAACTTACACTTTTTTGCCATTTAACAACATGCCGTTGACCTTCTCAATAGCGCTGCGGGCAGCTTCCTCTGTCTCAAAGTGCACAAAACCATAGCCCTTGGAAGAGCCATGCTCATCAGTGACAATCTGTAAATCAATATCAATAAAATTATACATATATAAATCAATTCCAAAGGTTCATCTACCAACTTAGGTCTCCTAGTTCTTTATCAAATATGTACCAAACCCCTCAATGATTACATATGCAAAGTATACAGATCATGCAAATAAAGCACATTTAGTACTGCTACGCTACTAAAATGTATGATTTCCAATGTCGGCAGATGTGCAATAATTATATTTTCCCAATTAGTATTAGTTGCTGAGCACTGACAACAAATTGAAGTAATAACAACTAACAGGGCATGCTGGTATCCAGTTCATAACAGCAGTTATGTCAATCTACTGTTACTGTTTTTGGCTACTCCTCATTGTTAATGTTAGGCAAACACATTCACACTACTGTCAAGTATCCAGTAGAAGTGCCAAAAAAAAGTACAAGAGTGATTTGCTATTTCCAACTCAACACTACAAATAGTTTATACTATGGTAGCCCAATACTGAACACATACCTTACACGACAGGATATTTCCAAACGCCGAGAATGTGTCATACAATGCCTTGTTGTCAATACTCTTGTCTAGGTTCTTGATGAACACGTTGCCCACACCGGACTTGCGCAACGACGGGTCACGCTGTGACCACATGATTCGGATCGGGCGGCCTTTAATTGTGTCAAAGTTCATCGTGTCTAGGGCACGCTCAGCTGAAAAAGTAGTTGTTATGCTGCTAAACAATAGTAAAATAGATTTGTACACAAACGCAACTGTTTTATAACCTCTTCGTTTTATCATTTTTAATGTTAAATCAAGTGAAGATGGTATTTTCTAACTTTTCAGTGACTATTGGAAGATATATGACAGTGAAATGTTACAGTAAAAAAGCATAACAGGTCCAAATAGGGGGCTGGTTTGTACCAACTGAAACTAGTCCCTAGGCAATACTTTAAATTAATTATGAGCCTACATGGCGAAAACAGTGAATGAACCTACCGAGGCATAAAAGGAAAATATGCAGTTATTTAGAGACCCACTAGATCACCCTTCTTTCAGAATGGAGACAATTTGAGCTGATCAGCATTCTTACCCTTCATATTATTAACGCTCACAAGCATCCGACTGCATGTTGCATTGCAGTGGGAGTTTTAGGGAACTAGGGAACAAGACCCCAAGTCAATTTCCATGTGTGATTTTTATTTCCTCTGGCACAGATGCAATGGCGGCCAAAGTAGCCACATGGTGAACAAGCCAGCCCAGCCCCAAATTTCGATTTGGCAATCGGTCCACAGCCCTGTACAGTCATTGAATGAATCCTGCAAATCAGTCTCCGACCTGCATGCTTGTGATAATAACTTATTACTGTCTTTGTGAATTGAACTAATTGGGTGAACATATGACGTCTTTATTTGTCTTGTATGTAGGCCTATATATTTTGCGTGTACCAATTTACAGTAACACTGGCAACATATCGGACCAATACGCGGTTTGGGACAATGGGAGTCATTATAAACCAAGTTGAAGGTTTAATATCTCATCATATACAATATACATCACATTCTTACCATCAGCTGGCTGCTGGAAGTTAACATATGCGTAACCCAGCGAACGTCTCGTGATCATGTCGCGACACACCCGAATTGACAACACAGGTCCGGCGGTTGAGAACTTTTAAAAACATAGCCTTTGGGAATGGGATGGAGATGCCCCGGGGACCCCCCTTTGCTTCGGGGCGCCCCTTGGGTTTATCTTCGGTTTTCTTGTTGAGCAATAAACGATTTATACAAACTGGTTTCGTCGTCGGTGTTTCCGCACGGTTGAACTTAGTTTGGAGCAGCAGCTTGTTTCCACTGGTCTGTCTTCTTGTTTGCTTTGAGAAAACCACAGTCAACGTAGTTTCACTGACCCGCTTTTTCTGTTTTTAGTGATTTTAACGTTTTGTACTTTTTTTGATGATTTTGTGATATTTTGTAATTATTTGAATTTTACCCGTGTTGTGTGACGTAAAAAGTTCACACAACACGTTTTACCTAGCAGTGAGTTGAGAAGGACGAACAGACAGACTCGACTGCCTTTTAAAGTCAACCGCGCAGTGATATCATTAATGGTAAGTCACATAAATAGTTCTCGTACATTTTCATGTACAAATTGCTCTAGTGTTCCTGACAAAAGCACTATTTGTTAGATTTATATAACTAAAATACAAAGGGAAAAAAATTAATGTTTAATGATTTGATAAAATTGCGACGATTATTTTATCAAGAACGGAGTTAGGATTCTTCTAGCAACCGAAAGCGGTGCTTTGCCAAACTTCCGGAATTACTGCGGGGATCCACTTGCTAACTCACGGGGAGCAAACTCTGCTCTGACGTATGTGATTTTACGACTAATGATTGTGTAGACTCCGTGACATGGCGCCACTGTTGGTAGAATCAGTGCACCCGTAGTTGTGTACCACGCCGACTGTGGCGCTAGCAGTGATCTATATACATTATTTGTGTATAGATATATACCACCAGTGTCGAGCATCCTCGCAAGCCACATCCTCGTAAGCTAGGACGGTTTGTCTTGCAAACTAACCCAGGCACTGACAGAACCCCTACGAGAAATGCTTAATTTAGCCGAGTTGAAAAAGGTTATTGACTTCGCCAATTGCGACTACGCCAATTATGAGAACAGCGCCAATGTTAATACCCGCCCCAATTTGAAGACGGATAAACAATTTCTAGGAGCTAAACGGTTTTGTGTATTCGAATGTTTGGTCCTACATCCCTAACATGGCATGTAACACGAACAGCCTGTGACTGAACTAACCCAAAATGTCCTGTGATCTACCATTTTACGATGTGTTAACGGTGGTTATTTTGGGGTATAAAATATATTTATTTTTGAAAAGTTGTCTATTGTGTTGAACCATTCTGCATATATAGGGCGTTGTAAGTGACTTTAATATCAACAATTTAGGTCCCAAAGGTTTGTTCCTCTATCGGTTTGTGTAACCATGTTAGCGGTACCAAACAATCGAAGCTTAAACAATATTCCACGCTACCACAATTATGAAAAATGCAATGTCGAACTATGATGAATTTTTAAAAATAAAAATGTGTCAAAATATATATATATTTTTATTTTTATTATTATTAAAAATAAATAAATAAATAATATATATATATATATATATATATATATATATATATTATTGAAGTTTGGTCTTTTGTTGGGGAAAATGGAAACCATAATCCGTGCGCACATAAATATATGGACGGAAGATCATCAGTACCCTTGAAATAAACACCCATCCCCCTCTTGTGGGCACATCGTCTAGGGTCAGATACAACATGCCCACCACAGACGAGATTGCGGCCAGCAGGGGAAGATGTTCAAGTGGGATTCGACGGAATCCTAGGGATGCAGTCCTCTTGAAGTCTCCACCCTTTGATGGTTCCAGACGCAAACACGAGCAGCACACAACATGCCGAAACCCTTTCACCTGTCCGGTTTGGGTGCTTTAGAGAACAAAAAGGTAACGAATGTCCAATTGAAATGCTTGCTTTATTTTTTTATTTTATATAAGCATTGCACCGTAGCATGGCACGGGTGGTTATTTTCATTACATTATATTCAGTTTCGTCACGAGGAATCACGTGACTGGAAAATTGATAATGACGTGAGTGTAAAATAATGGTATGTGTCAGGTGTTCTTCGTGCCGTATTTGAGAAAACACCGCATTTGGCCGTGGTTGTACCTTTAAATCAACGTTTGCCTTCAGCATTTACAATAACCGGTTACGGCGACGACGTCAGAGCCTCCAATAAGCGTCCACAGTCGCTCTTGCGCAGGTTTTCCCATCGACAACGTGAGCTCGCAGCGCAGTCGTGTTAGATGATGACGCCAGTTAGATGATGACGCAGAGGTTGGAGTAAACTTGTTTCGATCGGGAACGCGACGACGTCGACCTGTTGATCCTGACCACCATCGACTGTGTCCTGTTGGCCGGACGGGTGAATGGCTGTGACGTCCGCTTCGGCCTGGAGCTCGTCGCTGTCGGAGCCAACTCCAGGTCGCTCCACGAGTCGCGCGCGGCAAGCGCAGCACCGGCCGTGTCGGAGCCTTTGCGTGCCTGGATGAGCTGCTTCTGCAGGAGAAGTTCCTCTTGCATCACGCGCTGTTCCTGCCGCGACCATTGGTCGCCAGCACGGCGTCTCGTCTCCTCCGCGCGCCGTCTGACGTCAGCGGCGGATGCCGATACAGAGCTCTTGCGCGCGTCGGCGTAGCTGGGGCCACGGGCATGTCCCGAGAACAGCACGTCGTCTTGTTCTCGAGCAACAGAGTTAGTCACCGGGAATGGCTCGGTGTGTTGTCGACGCTGCTGTTTGTCGATGTGATGTGGGTGTCGTTGGTGAGTGTAGTCGTCAGTGCGTGACGACTCCTTCTGCTGTTGTTCTTGTTCGAAAAAGTAGGTCTCGCGAAATAACTCGTTCTGCTCTTTGAATTGTCGCTGTGCGAGGGTCTCGCTAACTGGGAATAATTCGTCTTGTTGTTGTCGCTGGTGTCGAGCAGCTGAATCAGCAGTCAGCTTCCCGGATGAATCAGTCGTCGGAGTAGACTCGCTCCCCCGTTGCATGTGCTGTAGTTTGACGAGATTGATGATCGGGAACGACTTGGCTTGGCGCTCTGACTGTTGTTCTTCAGTTGAATCAGAGATCGACACCGACTCGTTCTGCTGCTGTGACTGTTGTCGTTGCTGCTGTTGGTGTCGTTTCTTTTTCAACGACTCAGGCGTCTGGACAAACTCATTCTGCTGATGTAGCTGCTGTTGTTTGAA
>JAODUO010002709.1:0-13912 GCA_025642075.2 Ridgeia piscesae
CACCGTCCCTACAGTGGTACCTCTCCCACGGACTGGTAGTCGATCATGTCTATCAGATCATCGAGTTTCAACCGCTTTCGTCACTTTGGTGAATCCGTATCGACAGCTCGTCGCGAGGGAGACGCCGATCCCAATAAAAATACCATTGCAGATACGATGAAAGTAATCGGAAACTGGGGATACGGTTAGACGGTGACCGACGTTGATCAGCAAATATATGTACAATATTGTATGACGTGGAAGCGTCCAGGCTTATCAACAACTGACATTTCCACCAACTCGACGTCGTCGTCGACAATGCCTACGAAATAGAGATGGATAAGAAAGTCATCAAATACTGACTCCCCATAACATAGGCTTCTTCGTCAATCAGTACGCTAAGTTGCGTATGCTACAACTTTATTATGATTTCGTAGACAGGTATGTCGAACGACCTCTATACCAGTACTGCGAAATGGATGCAGATTAGGCCTCACATCGCCTTACGGGTAATAGCCTAGACGACCTCGTGTCCGATGAGAAGATGGAGCATTATTTTCGATACCGTTCCGAGAGGTCTATTTATAAACAAATAGCATTATGTGTAGCCTTCGGTACGGAACGTCATGATGTTCATTAGTAGAGCCTATGCCGCGGTGTTAACTCAACCGTAAACTCGGACCACTAGAGTAGTGTTGATTCACCCATAAGTCGTTATTATCGTCGTTAACTCATCCGTAAGCCAAATCAGTGTATTTCACACAGTCGGACATACATCTGATATTACTCTTTACACACAATAAAACGTGGAAAACAAATACCGAATATGTGTTCTTTTATCTAGTCGACGTATGCATTATTACATGCACACGCACGCATGTCACGACCCCCGCTCCACCCCTACGCCTCGCGTCGGTGTGTGTGTGGATGCGCACGTGTTATGTAACGACTGGTGAAGAAACAACTCTCTTTCAATCGTAAATAAGATTGCACCATGCAGTTGCATCCCTGTCGTCACTGCGGAGAGACATTTCGCACTGAGAAGCCATGCAACACCCACTGGCGTTCAACACCCCCTAGCGATCACACATAGTCATCGACTCTACCGACGTCTAGAACAGCACCGTCGTCTGCCGATCCCACGTATGTTCAATCGAGCGATATCACCGCAACCGGTAGGTATTTCAGTAGGCGATGCAATATGTTTAGATACGCTAGGACCACATGCAAAAAGATATGGATCGATTGTGGTGGTGATTATGGCGTCAATGTGTGTGATGTATGTGTGCGCTCGTTCGGTATACGCCGCGATCTTCAACAACACAACCGAACGGTACGATGCGATACGAATGGACCTCCCTCACCAAAGCGAACCACATATGTTGCTAGTGAATAAGCGTTGGTGGAAGATCCTTTAGAAGCACCGCTAGATGGCGCCGTAGAAAACGATGTCTTGTCGGACGAACTACAACAACTCGTTCGTCAATATACGCACCTCGGTGGACAGAGGTCCCGTTCAGTCGATGTACAACTATCGACTGACCCCGCTGGACACGCATGACCTAGAAGAACAGCTGCGGAATGTCTTCGACGGACAGACCTATTCGTTTAAGATTAACATTAGCTATGGCTTCATACTTAGAAACAAACAGATGGGGCGCTATATATACTTTCACTCGTCTTACAACTTTTGCGGACGGTTCTTGGATGAACCCAGCCTCGTTACAAACTTGCGATACTTCGAAATATTTCTGCAACAGACTACCCGACGTCTTCCAGTGGGTCGTCCCCAAACGATGGATTCGGCTTGGGTGGTGGCGATCGTGACAAACGCCACCTTTTTCGTTAACAAAATTGTACATCAACCGATAGCCTGCGTCAGTGCCACCCTTCATCCCTGCTTAAAACACAACAAGGCAGTCATTTATACTACGCCATTGTGCGTCTCTTTCTCTGTCTGGCTTTTTATTGCGGGGCCAACGTTCATCGCTTGGAACAGTCAGTAGCAAAATTGTACACAGACTAAGACGAACATGTGCGTATGAAATAATGTTTCGGTATCGCTTTAGACGATCTTTATCGGGTAGAAACCACGTTTTCAACAAACGTATCAGTATACACACTGAACGAGACGAAAGACGGGAACACTGTGGCTGAACTAGTCCGGCGGTGAATGTGTCAATAACCATAAACGGTGACGCTCTATCTACACGGAACCCATGTTTCATACGTTCGAGATGCGCAAAAGAGCTGTCACTCCTATCGTTGTAGGAAGTGCGGCGACTCTTGTGGGAAAGACCCTGTCTACTCCACCGGCACGAACGTTCCTCTCATGGAGTTGTCCGACACGTATACCCCGGAGGTGTCTTTCACCCAACACCGACGCTTTATCAACGCTTCGACGAAGAGGCTATTCGGGAGGAAGACGGATTTAATTATTACCCTTATCGTGCCACGTATGATTTTGAATGTGACTTTGACAGAACCGGATTGCCACCCAATAGTGACTAGGTGCAGTGGGTAGCGAGGCACGTTCCTATCAGCATTAGCGTGGCGTCCAACATGCCAGCAACAAGGATACTCGGTGTTATGTCACCGACGGTGATTCGGAAACGTTAGTAACAGCCGTGATGAGGGACTTGGAGAAGACGAGTGATGCTGCGTTCGATCTCCTGAAACCTCGGTACAAACATATATTCGATCAATTGAAGAAACAGCAGACAATACGAAGCGTCTATTGGGAATGCAGAGGAAACGGACGAGGAGGAGGAGGAGGAAGATGAGGGATTAGCTTCGCATCGAAAAAAAACATACAGCATACTGACTGATAAACTGTTGGTTTGGCTCCACCAAATGCCCGTAATCAATTTCAACTCCGGGAGGTATGACCTAAATACAATTAAAAAGTGTTTGGTTCCCTATATTCTACTCGGTGACGCGAGCGAAACCGCGTCTTGCTTTGTCATAAAGAGACGGAACATCTTAATGTGCCTATCGACGAAGATACTTAAATTCCTGGACATGGTGAACTATCTCGCACCCAGTTTTAGTTACGAAAACTACTTAAAAACTTACGGATGTGAGCTCACAAAAGGTCACTTTCCATACGAGTACATGGACGACGTTCGGAACCTAGACGATCGTTTCCTTCCGCCGAAGGAAGCCTTCTACAGCCGCCTAAAAAACGAGGGTATATCCGTCGAGGACTATGCCGAATGCGAGACGGTATGGCGAGATACGCATATTACAACCATGCGTGATTTATTTGTGTGGCATAATAACCTCAACGTAATACCCTTCTCAGAAGCCATCAAAAAGAAGACAGCCTTCTACCAACAGAGACGCATCGATATGTTTAAATATGGTATCAGCGTTCCCGGTCTTATGTCGCTCTATTTGTTCAACGACTTGCCGCCCAACACTTATGTTACGCTCTTCAACGAGAAAGACAAATACTTACATCACCTACTCAAGAATCAGATCGTGGGCGGACCAGTAATAATATTCCAGAGGTATCACGATAGTGACGTCACCAAGATATGATATATTTAATTATGTGAGGTCGCGCAGCCGTGTTGCTCGATCGTAGGCTATGACGCCAATGCCCTCTATCTTTGGGCATTGATGCAGGACATGCCTACTGGATGGTTCACGCATCGACGAGAACAAAACGGGTTTCGACCTGAGTCTGTGCAGCTGTATGGACATATGGCTGCGGATAGGCTGCCCTGGGAAGCGTCTAGAACCGAACACGCCCTCCGACACCAGCTTAACCGCAGGGAGCAGCGCATAGGAAAACTCCTGGTGGATGGTTGGTGTCACGAAACTAGAACAGCGTACCAATTCCAAGGGTGTTTCTTTCACGGATGTCCCTGCACAGGCAAACAGGGTGAACGGTAAGTAAATGACATGGATTTTGGAAGAAACACAACATACCTGCGACGCTTTGTAAAGGTTGTTGAGATGTGGGAATGCACGTCGAAAAAGGCAATAAATTCGCCCGCGGTGAAACTACTTCTAGACATCGAGTACCCTCGTCGACGCAGTTTCAAAAGGCAGCTCACACATCATCAGATATTGGACGCCGTTTGTACCGGTAGACTATTCGGGATGGTCGTGTGCGACATCCGCGTTGCAGAGAACCTCCGCCAACACTTCGCCGAAATGCTACCGGTGTTCAAAAACAACACCGACTCACGGGACTACATCGGACCTTTCATGCGTCAGTACACCAAAGACAACGATATGATGTCGACCCAAAGGCGCATGCTAGTGGGAAGTTATCACGGCGAGAAGCCGCTTCTGGCCACACCGTCCCTACAGTGGTACCTCTCCCACGGACTGGTAGTCGATCATGTCTATCAGATCATCGAGTTTCAACCGCTTTCGTCACTTTGGTGAATCCGTATCGACAGCTCGTCGCGAGGGAGACGCCGATCCCAATAAAAATACCATTGCAGATACGATGAAAGTAATCGGAAACTGGGGATACGGTTAGACGGTGACCGACGTTGATCAGCAAATATATGTACAATATTGTACTGACGTGGAAGCGTCCAGGCTTATCAACAACTGACATTTCCACCAACTCGACGTCGTCGTCGACAATGCCTACGAAATAGAGATGGATAAGAAAGTCATCAAATACTGACTCCCCATAACATAGGCTTCTTCGTCAATCAGTACGCTAAGTTGCGTATGCTACAACTTTATTATGATTTCGTAGACAGGTATGTCGAACGACCTCTATACCAGTACTGCGAAATGGATGCAGATTAGGCCTCACATCGCCTTAGCGGGTAATAGCCTAGACGACCTCGTGTCCGATGAGAAGATGGAGCATTATTTTCGATACCGTTCCGAGAGGTCTATTTATAAACAAATAGCATTATGTGTAGCCTTCGGTACGGAACGTCATGATGTTCATTAGTAGAGCCTATGCCGCGGTGTTAACTCAACCGTAAACTCGGACCACTAGAGTAGTGTTGATTCACCCATAAGTCGTTATTATCGTCGTTAACTCATCCGTAAGCCAAATCAGTGTATTTCACACAGTCGGACATACATCTGATATTACTCTTTACACACAATAAAACGTGGAAAACAAATACCGAATATGTGTTCTTTTATCTAGTCGACGTATGCATTATTACATGCACACGCACGCATGTCACGACCCCCGCTCCACCCCTACGCCTCGCGTCGTGTGTGTGTGTGGATGCGCACGTGTTATGTAACGACTGGTGAAGAAACAACTCTCTTTCAATCGTAAATAAGATTGCACCATGCAGTTGCATCCCTGTCGTCACTGCGGAGAGACATTTCGCACTGAGAAGCCATGCAACACCCACTGGCGTTCAACACCCCCTAGCGATCACACATAGTCATCGACTCTACCGACATCTAGAACAGCACCGTCGTCTGCCGATCCCACGTATGTTCAATCGAGCGATATCACCGCAACCGGTAGGTATTTCAGTAGGCGATGCAATATGTTTAGATACGCTAGGACCACATGCAAAAAGATATGGATCGATTGTGGTGGTGATTATGGCGTCAATGTGTGTGATGTATGTGTGCACTCGTTCGGTATACGCCGCGATCTTCAACAACACAACCGAACGGTACGATGCGATACGAATGGACCTCCCTCACCAAAGCGAACCACATATGTTGCTAGTGAATAAGCGTTGGTGGAAGATCCTTTAGAAGCACCGCTAGATGGCGCCGTAGAAAACGATGTCTTGTCGGACGAACTACAACAACTCGTTCGTCAATATACGCACCTCGGTGGACAGAGGTCCCGTTCAGTCGATGTACAACTATCGACTGACCCCGCTGGACACGCATGACCTAGAAGAACAGCTGCGGAATGTCTTCGACGGACAGACCTATTCGTTTAAGATTAACATTAGCTATGGCTTCATACTTAGAAACAAACAGATGGGGCGCTATATATACTTTCACTCGTCTTACAACTTTTGCGGACGGTTCTTGGATGAACCCAGCCTCGTTACAAACTTGCGATACTTCGAAATATTTCTGCAACAGACTACCCGACGTCTTCCAGTGGGTCGTCCCCAAACGATGGATTCGGCTTGGGTGGTGGCGATCGTGACAAACGCCACCTTTTTCGTTAACAAAATTGTACATCAACCGATAGCCTGCGTCAGTGCCACCCTTCATCCCTGCTTAAAACACAACAAGGCAGTCATTTATACTACGCCATTGTGCGTCTCTTTCTCTGTCTGGCTTTTTATTGCGGGGCCAACGTTCATCGCTTGGAACAGTCAGTAGCAAAATTGTACACAGACTAAGACGAACATGTGCGTATGAAATAATGTTTCGGTATCGCTTTAGACGATCTTTATCGGGTAGAAACCACGTTTTCAACAAACGTATCAGTATACACACTGAACGAGACGAAAGACGGGAACACTGTGGCTGAACTAGTCCGGCGGTGAATGTGTCAATAACCATAAACGGTGACGCTCTATCTACACGGAACCCATGTTTCATACGTTCGAGATGCGCAAAAGAGCTGTCACTCCTATCGTTGTAGGAAGTGCGGCGACTCTTGTGGGAAAGACCCTGTCTACTCCACCGGCACGAACGTTCCTCTCATGGAGTTGTCCGACACGTATACCCCGGAGGTGTCTTTCACCCAACACCGACGCTTTATCAACGCTTCGACGAAGAGGCTATTCGGGAGGAAGACGGATTTAATTATTACCCTTATCGTGCCACGTATGATTTTGAATGTGACTTTGACAGAACCGGATTGCCACCCAATAGTGACTAGGTGCAGTGGGTAGCGAGGCACGTTCCTATCAGCATTAGCGTGGCGTCCAACATGCCAGCACACAAGGATACTCGGTGTTATGTCACCGACGGTGATTCGGAAACGTTAGTAACAGCCGTGATGAGGGACTTGGAGAAGACGAGTGATGCTGCGTTCGATCTCCTGAAACCTCGGTACAAACATATATTCGATCAATTGAAGAAACAGCAGACAATACGAAGCGTCTATTGGGAATGCAGAGGAAACGGACGAGGAGGAGGAGGAGGAAGATGAGGGATTAGCTTCGCATCGAAAAAAAACATACAGCATACTGACTGATAAACTGTTGGTTTGGCTCCACCAAATGCCCGTAATCAATTTCAACTCCGGGAGGTATGACCTAAATACAATTAAAAAGTGTTTGGTTCCCTATATTCTACTCGGTGACGCGAGCGAAACCGCGTCTTGCTTTGTCATAAAGAGACGGAACATCTTAATGTGCCTATCGACGAAGATACTTAAATTCCTGGACATGGTGAACTATCTCGCACCCAGTTTTAGTTA
Organism: Ridgeia piscesae; assembly: GCA_025642075.2. Lineage (NCBI taxonomy): Eukaryota > Metazoa > Annelida > Polychaeta > Sabellida > Siboglinidae > Ridgeia > Ridgeia piscesae. The sequence continues at coordinate 7,325 of JAODUO010002709.1, forward strand.
CGAAAACTACTTAAAAACTTACGGATGTGAGCTCACAAAAGGTCACTTTCCATACGAGTACATGGACGACGTTCGGAACCTAGACGATCGTTTCCTTCCGCCGAAGGAAGCCTTCTACAGCCGCCTAAAAAACGAGGGTATATCCGTCGAGGACTATGCCGAATGCGAGACGGTATGGCGAGATACGCATATTACAACCATGCGTGATTTATTTGTGTGGCATAATAACCTCAACGTAATACCCTTCTCAGAAGCCATCAAAAAGAAGACAGCCTTCTACCAACAGAGACGCATCGATATGTTTAAATATGGTATCAGCGTTCCCGGTCTTATGTCGCTCTATTTGTTCAACGACTTGCCGCCCAACACTTATGTTACGCTCTTCAACGAGAAAGACAAATACTTACATCACCTACTCAAGAATCAGATCGTGGGCGGACCAGTAATAATATTCCAGAGGTATCACGATAGTGACGTCACCAAGATATGATATATTTAATTATGTGAGGTCGCGCAGCCGTGTTGCTCGATCGTAGGCTATGACGCCAATGCCCTCTATCTTTGGGCATTGATGCAGGACATGCCTACTGGATGGTTCACGCATCGACGAGAACAAAACGGGTTTCGACCTGAGTCTGTGCAGCTGTATGGACATATGGCTGCGGATAGGCTGCCCTGGGAAGCGTCTAGAACCGAACACGCCCTCCGACACCAGCTTAACCGCAGGGAGCAGCGCATAGGAAAACTCCTGGTGGATGGTTGGTGTCACGAAACTAGAACAGCGTACCAATTCCAAGGGTGTTTCTTTCACGGATGTCCCTGCACAGGCAAACAGGGTGAACGGTAAGTAAATGACATGGATTTTGGAAGAAACCAACATACCTGCGACGCTTTGTAAAGGTTGTTGAGATGTGGGAATGCACGTCGAAAAAGGCAATAAATTCGCCCGCGGTGAAACTGACATCGGTATCTGCGCAGTTCAAAAGACAACGATATGATGTGACCCCGCATGCTAGTGGGAAGTTATCACGGCGAGGCCGTTCTGGCCACACCGTCCCTACAGTGGTACCTCTCCCACGGACTGGTAGTCGATCATGTCTATCAGATCATCGAGTTTCAACCGCTTTCGTCACTTTGGTGAATCCGTATCGACATCGTCCCCCCCAAAAAAACATGGGGTCAGATGACCGACGTGATAGTAGTACAAAATGGCGTGAAGCTAGGTTATCAACAACTGCATTTAAACCACTCGATCTCGTCGCAAGCCTACTGGTATAAGTCGTTCGGTTACGAAATCATAATAAAGTTGTAGCATACGCAACTTAGCGTACTGATTGACGAAGAAGCCTATGTTATGGGGAGTCAGTATTTGATGACTTTCTTATCCACTCTATTTCGTAGGCATTGTCGACGACGACGTCGAGTTGGTGGAAATGTCAGTTGTTGATAAGCCTGGACGCTTCCACGTCAGTACAATATTGTACATATATTTGCTGATCAACGTCGGTCACCGTCTAACCGTATCCCCAGTTTCCGATTACTTTCATCGTATCTGCAATGGTATTTTTATTGGGATCGGCGTCTCCCTCGCGACGAGCTGTCGATACGGATTCACCAAAGTGACGAAAGCGGTTGAAACTCGATGATCTGATAGACATGATCGACTACCAGTCCGTGGGAGAGGTACCACTGTAGGGACGGTGTGGCCAGAAGCGGCTTCTCGCCGTGATAACTTCCCACTAGCATGCGCCTTTGGGTCGACATCATATCGTTGTCTTTGGTGTACTGACGCATGAAAGGTCCGATGTAGTCCCGTGAGTCGGTGTTGTTTTTGAACACCGGTAGCATTTCGGCGAAGTGTTGGCGGAGGTTCTCTGCAACGCGGATGTCGCACACGACCATCCCGAATAGTCTACCGGTACAAACGGCGTCCAATATCTGATGATGTGTGAGCTGCCTTTTGAAACTGCGTCGACGAGGGTACTCGATGTCTAGAAGTAGTTTCACCGCGGGCGAATTTATTGCCTTTTTCGACGTGCATTCCCACATCTCAACAACCTTTACAAAGCGTCGCAGGTATGTTGTGTTTCTTCCAAAATCCATGTCATTTACTTACCGTTCACCCTGTTTGCCTGTGCAGGGACATCCGTGAAAGAAACACCCTTGGAATTGGTACGCTGTTCTAGTTTCGTGACACCAACCATCCACCAGGAGTTTTCCTATGCGCTGCTCCCTGCGGTTAAGCTGGTGTCGGAGGGCGTGTTCGGTTCTAGACGCTTCCCAAGGCAGCCTATCCGCAGCCATATGTCCATACAGCTGCACAGACTCAGGTCGAAACCCGTTTTGTTCTCGTCGATGCGTGAACCATCCAGTAGGCATGTCCTGCATCAATGCCCAAAGATAGAGGGCATTGGCGTCATAGCCTACGATCGAGCAACACGGCTGCGCGACCTCACATAATTAAATATATCATATCTTGGTGACGTCACTATCGTGATACCTCTGGAATATTATTACTGGTCCGCCCACGATCTGATTCTTGACTAGGTGATGTAAGTATTTGTCTTTCTCGTTGAAGAGCGTAACATAAGTGTTGGGCGGCAAGTCGTTGAACAAATAGAGCGACATAAGACCGGGAACGCTGATACCATATTTAAACATATCGATGCGTCTCTGTTGGTAGAAGGCTGTCTTCTTTTTGATGGCTTCTGAGAAGGGTATTACGTTGAGGTTATTATGCCACACAAATAAATCACGCATGGTTGTAATATGCGTATCTCGCCATACCGTCTCGCATTCGGCATAGTCCTCGACGGATATACCCTCGTTTTTTAGGCGGCTGTAGAAGGCTTCCTTCGGCGGAAGGAAACGATCGTCTAGGTTCCGAACGTCGTCCATGTACTCGTATGGAAAGTGACCTTTTGTGAGCTCACATCCGTAAGTTTTTAAGTAGTTTTCGTAACTAAAACTGGGTGCGAGATAGTTCACCATGTCCAGGAATTTAAGTATCTTCGTCGATAGGCACATTAAGATGTTCCGTCTCTTTATGACAAAGCAAGACGCGGTTTCGCTCGCGTCACCGAGTAGAATATAGGGAACCAAACACTTTTTAATTGTATTTAGGTCATACCTCCCGGAGTTGAAATTGATTACGGGCATTTGGTGGAGCCAAACCAACAGTTTATCAGTCAGTATGCTGTATGTTTTTTTTCGATGCGAAGCTAATCCCTCATCTTCCTCCTCCTCCTCCTCGTCCGTTTCCTCTGCATTCCCAATAGACGCTTCGTATTGTCTGCTGTTTCTTCAATTGATCGAATATATGTTTGTACCGAGGTTTCAGGAGATCGAACGCAGCATCACTCGTCTTCTCCAAGTCCCTCATCACGGCTGTTACTAACGTTTCCGAATCACCGTCGGTGACATAACACCGAGTATCCTTGTGTGCTGGCATGTTGGACGCCACGCTAATGCTGATAGGAACGTGCCTCGCTACCCACTGCACCTAGTCACTATTGGGTGGCAATCCGGTTCTGTCAAAGTCACATTAAAATCATACGTGGCACGATAAGGGTAATAATTAAATCCGTCTTCCTCCCGAATAGCCTCTTCGTCGAAGCGTTGATAAAGCGTCGGTGTTGGGTGAAAGACACCTCCGGGGTATACGTGTCGGACAACTCCATGAGAGGAACGTTCGTGCCGGTGGAGTAGACAGGGTCTTTCCCACAAGAGTCGCCGCACTTCCTACAACGATAGGAGTGACAGCTCTTTTGCGCATCTCGAACGTATGAAACATGGGTTCCGTGTAGATAGAGCGTCACCGTTTATGGTTATTGACACATTCACCGCCGGACTAGTTCAGCCACAGTGTTCCCGTCTTTCGTCTCGTTCAGTGTGTATACTGATACGTTTGTTGAAAACGTGGTTTCTACCCGATAAAGATCGTCTAAAGCGATACCGAAACATTATTTCATACGCACATGTTCGTCTTAGTCTGTGTACAATTTTGCTACTGACTGTTCCAAGCGATGAACGTTGGCCCCGCAATAAAAAGCCAGACAGAGAAAGAGACGCACAATGGCGTAGTATAAATGACTGCCTTGTTGTGTTTTAAGCAGGGATGAAGGGTGGCACTGACGCAGGCTATCGGTTGATGTACAATTTTGTTAACGAAAAAGGTGGCGTTTGTCACGATCGCCACCACCCAAGCCGAATCCATCGTTTGGGGACGACCCACTGGAAGACGTCGGGTAGTCTGTTGCAGAAATATTTCGAAGTATCGCAAGTTTGTAACGAGGCTGGGTTCATCCAAGAACCGTCCGCAAAAGTTGTAAGACGAGTGAAAGTATATATAGCGCCCCATCTGTTTGTTTCTAAGTATGAAGCCATAGCTAATGTTAATCTTAAACGAATAGGTCTGTCCGTCGAAGACATTCCGCAGCTGTTCTTCTAGGTCATGCGTGTCCAGCGGGGTCAGTCGATAGTTGTACATCGACTGAACGGGACCTCTGTCCACCGAGGTGCGTATATTGACGAACGAGTTGTTGTAGTTCGTCCGACAAGACACGTTTTCTACGGCGCCATCTAGCGGTGCTTCTAAAGGATCTTCCACCAACGCTTATTCACTAGCAACATATGTGGTTCGCTTTGGTGAGGGAGGTCCATTCGTATCGCATCGTACCGTTCGGTTGTGTTGTTGAAGATCGCGGCGTATACCGAACGAGCGCACACATACATCACACACATTGACGCCATAATCACCACCACAATCGATCCATATCTTTTTGCATGTGGTCCTAGCGTATCTAAACATATTGCATCGCCTACTGAAATACCTACCGGTTGCGGTGATATCGCTCGATTGAACATACGTGGGATCGGCAGACGACGGTGCTGTTCTAGAGTCGGTAGAGTCGATGACTATGTGTGATCGCTAGGGGGTGTTGAACGCCAGTGGGTGTTGCATGGCTTCTCAGTGCGAAATGTCTCTCCGCAGTGACGACAGGGATGCAACTGCATGGTGCAATCTTATTTACGATTGAAAGAGAGTTGTTTCTTCACCAGTCGTTACATAACACGTGCGCATCCACACACACACCGACGCGAGGCGTAGGGGTGGAGCGGGGGTCGTGACATGCGTGCGTGTGCATGTAATAATGCATACGTCGACTAGATAAAAGAACACATATTCGGTATTTGTTTTCCACGTTTTATTGTGTGTAAAGAGTAATATCAGATGTATGTCCGACTGTGTGAAATACACTGATTTGGCTTACGGATGAGTTAACGACGATAATAACGACTTATGGGTGAATCAACACTACTCTAGTGGTCCGAGTTTACGGTTGAGTTAACACCGCGGCATAGGCTCTACTAATGAACATCATGACGTTCCGTACCGAAGGCTACACATAATGCTATTTGTTTATAAATAGACCTCTCGGAACGGTATCGAAAATAATGCTCCATCTTCTCATCGGACACGAGGTCGTCTAGGCTATTACCCGTAAGGCGATGTGAGGCCTAATCTGCATCCATTTCGCAGTACTGGTATAGAGGTCGTTCGACATACCTGTCTACGAAATCATAATAAAGTTGTAGCATACGCAACTTAGCGTACTGATTGACGAAGAAGCCTATGTTATGGGGAGTCAGTATTTGATGACTTTCTTATCCATCTCTATTTCGTAGGCATTGTCGACGACGACGTCGAGTTGGTGGAAATGTCAGTTGTTGATAAGCCTGGACGCTTCCACGTCATACAATATTGTACATATATTTGCTGATCAACGTCGGTCACCGTCTAACCGTATCCCCAGTTTCCGATTACTTTCATCGTATCTGCAATGGTATTTTTATTGGGATCGGCGTCTCCCTCGCGACGAGCTGTCGATACGGATTCACCAAAGTGACGAAAGCGGTTGAAACTCGATGATCTGATAGACATGATCGACTACCAGTCCGTGGGAGAGGTACCACTGTAGGGACGGTGTGGCCAGAAGCGGCTTCTCGCCGTGATAACTTCCCACTAGCATGCGCCTTTGGGTCGACATCATATCGTTGTCTTTGGTGTACTGACGCATGAAAGGTCCGATGTAGTCCCGTGAGTCGGTGTTGTTTTTGAACACCGGTAGCATTTCGGCGAAGTGTTGGCGGAGGTTCTCTGCAACGCGGATGTCGCACACGACCATCCCGAATAGTCTACCGGTACAAACGGCGTCCAATATCTGATGATGTGTGAGCTGCCTTTTGAAACTGCGTCGACGAGGGTACTCGATGTCTAGAAGTAGTTTCACCGCGGGCGAATTTATTGCCTTTTTCGACGTGCATTCCCACATCTCAACAACCTTTACAAAGCGTCGCAGGTATGTTGTGTTTCTTCCAAAATCCATGTCATTTACTTACCGTTCACCCTGTTTGCCTGTGCAGGGACATCCGTGAAAGAAACACCCTTGGAATTGGTACGCTGTTCTAGTTTCGTGAACCAACCATCCACCAGGAGTTTTCCTATGCGCTGCTCCCTGCGGTTAAGCTGGTGTCGGAGGGCGTGTTCGGTTCTAGACGCTTCCCAGGGCAGCCTATCCGCAGCCA
>JAODUO010002710.1:0-15000 GCA_025642075.2 Ridgeia piscesae
CAGTCCTTGTGGTTGGACGGGGACAGTCCTTGTGGTTGGACGGGGACAGTCCTTGTGGTTGGACGGGGACAGTCCTTGTGGTTGGACGGGGACAGCTACACTTAGTAGGACACAGGACAGTACACCACTGTAGTGTCAGAGGTGACAGTTACATGTTGCATGAGAGATGACCGTTGACTGTCGTCTGACAGGTGACAGTTATCTGTTGCGCGTGAGGTTACAGTTACCTGTCATGTGAGAGGTGACTGTCATGTGAGTGGCTACCTGTGGTGGCACAGAGGACAGAACTGGGACTGGGGATATTTACCTGTGGTGGAATGGGGAGGGGGGGCAGTTACATAGGGTGGGAGAGGGGGTAGTTAACGTTGTAAGTGTTAGGTATGTTTGTTCCCTGTGGCTTATTACCTTGAGGATTCTTGAATGCAACTATAGCGACACCCGCCTCAACATCAAAGTCACACGAGTCGAGCTCAATCTCCCCCGACTGGTTCTCCAGGAACATTTCTACGGTCTCCTTGTTCATGGCAGGGGTGAACCCTTCTATGCGCAGGATCCGGACAGATGATTGAGCCGCCTCCGAGGCACTCTCAACTGGTTTCTGTTCTTCATTAGGCCTTGGAACCAGCGCAGTTTCTGCACATGATATATTGAAAAATTACTCATGTTACATGACGAATGGTATTTTTAAACTACAGATGTCATGCATGTTTGGAGCAGTGTTCAAAATGTGGGTTGCCAGTGGGGTGGCAAAATGTAAATCAATATCAGTCTACCGAAGGGGTTGTAATATAGTGTAAGACACATATTATTATTATTATTATTTGTGTAACGATAACAAACTTAACATTGAAATAGACAATATTTTCCAAGAACTGCAAATGTTTATATTTGGTCACCCTTTCAAATCAGGCCCCCTCTTTAACCAGGCCATTTTATACAGTCACATGGTTGCCTTAACTACTGTTCCACAGCACACCAAGATATATAACATGGTATACCTGTCTGCCCTGATGTGCTCTTACCTTCCTCTTGTGAGCCTCTTACGGTGAAGACGTCCTCGACTCTGTCCCATGAGTCCTGCTCTTCAGTCTCAGAAATAATGACAGTTGTCGCAACACTTCCATTCCGACTCTTCACTTTTTCACCTGAAGCCACATATTCATACGTCTTGTCAAGGTAATCATGTACACTTCCATAAATTGTGCCGTTATGAAAAAACATGTCGTTATTGATTAAGGGTAAATATTTGTAGGTTATGATGAAAGAAAAGCAGATGCATGTATAAGTATGAAGTGCTGTTGTTTGCACATTAGTTGTTTTAATAACTAATCATGTCTAAATCTTGGAAAACATAAGTGATTGATATAATTTACCGCATATCATAACTAGGTATTAGTGTATTTGATTTTGGTGTCTGTATAAGGAGGAATGACAATTTCTATCACAGTAACAATCTTCAACACTTTAAGCTTACGTCACCTGTCATGGTAAGTAACTCCAACACCTTACATAGCACCAACCTGATTCCCGCGGTAAGGTGTGGACGTGACCTTTGGACTCTCCGGCACTGGTCAAGCTGTGGTCACTTTCATGTATGTCCAGTTCTTCCTCCTCAAAACATTCGACACTTATTCCCGAACTCACACTAAGTCTCTGAGTCTCTTCACCTGTTGCTGGGTCTTCACACGTCTCTGGAACTTCACACGTCTCAGAAGGTGTGCTGCGGTCCAAGCTGGTCTGTTCCTTTGGATGAACTGTCAGTTTGGCCCCATTCAGCACAAGTGTAGGCATTTGTAACACCCTGTCTGCAACTGAGATGCAACAATCATGACTACAGGAAATTAACGGCAAGTTCACAGACAAAGTGCAGGCAAGTTCACAGACAAAGTGCAGGCAGGTTCACAGACAAAGTGCAGGCAAGTCTACATTAAGGTATAATATTAGATAGTGCTAGTTCATTTGTTTGAATTTCTGATTTATAAATCATTCATCAGTCTAATCTAAAATTTTCCACAATAGTGGATATATATATTATATATATATATATATATAGTGTATATATATATATATATATATATATATATACCCCATCCATACATTTTCTTTATATTTTCTAAGACCATTTTCCATTTATATTTTATTTTCCACTATACATATGAGCGATTTATTGGGTGAACACATATCAGCAATATGCAGTACTTCCATTTTAGTACAATTAGTTTTCTAAAATAACACTTACAGAGCTTTCAGATAGATAGGCAATATTAAAATTAAGACCTTTCAATGCACACACCCATCCTATCACCAGCTGGAAATGTGAGTGATGTTTGAATGATGCGGTATAGTAGTTTATTTATTTATTTATTGTGTCTAAACAATAACTGCATTTCCTTCAATCTAGCTTGCATTTCTGGGAAGATAAAGTACGTGACATCTCTCTGCGAACTGGATATTAAGTCTTACTGGCCTGTTTTGTACACAATCCAAACCAGATGTACTCAGTTAGTTCCCAGAAATTCTATGATTTTACATGTAATATCACAATGCAGCGATAATCCTAAACTAAGTAAATGCAGGCTTTATGAAGTCATGTATTATGGAATCATCATTAACATGAGTCAAACTGGGTTCATTTTTGAAAACGTCACTTTTTAAAGGGGGAGTGAAGCGGCTGAACAACCACAGCCCAAACATAAGAACATATAATTTACAGCACTTGTCACCATAATTTGACAAGCACAGCGTCACGGTATATTTTTTATATTTTTTTAAACTGAGCTACTTTCAACACAGGGCGCTGCCATCTTGCCTAGGGCCTTTTCCGGTTTGACTGGCGTGTTGCCTACAATCCCGGAAGCCGCCAGTCGATAGGCGACGCAGCATAGCTCTCGCAAAAACGGGCCAAACGCATTAAAACAAACATAATTAAACAATTTAATGCACTGTATAGCTAATAGATATACTATGATTGTTAGTAAGCAACTTCTCACGCCGGTGAGGATTCCTGCCGAAAAGCAGGTTAGAGATGATGAAGTTGGCGTGTCCACCGGGAAAGCCCGACAAGAGTCTGCGGTGGTCACTTTCAAACGCCGGTTGCAAGCCTAATTACAAACGGGACGAGCACAACAAAGAGACACCGAACATAAAAACATAAGTCTCGATCAAAGCCACAGGGTGATCTTAACATTTGTTTGTACATAAGCACCCAGCGACAAAGTAATGCTTGGTGAACTGAGAGGGAAAACCTGACACGATTTCCTTATTTGGATGATGAAGCGGCGCGTAAGAAATTACATGCCGAAACCAGCTTGTTGTTGCTAAGCCGACTCGGCACTTACGAGTATCAACGTGTACGACTACAATTTAGTTCCACAGTTGTAGTTCATTATCTGTATAATATACGAATGTTACCTAAGCAAAGTTTAAATGTAATAAGAAATATGAATGTAATAAAGTAAAATATGTGGACAGTAATATTTAATGTGAAATAAAGAATGCAGTATAACTGACGTGATTTAGGTCAACGAGCTAGACCTAGGCATAGCAACCAACGCCGGTTCGTTGGTTGCTAAAAATAGCTCGAGTCTCTGAGTCTCTAGGTACAAGTAAACTTTTTGTTTCTGACATAGACAGTCGCCGGTGGTGGAATAACCTTCTTCAAGATAATGACATAAAAAGAAATGACAGCTACGACCATACATGCGTATGACGTTTTATTTTAAACAATACTCGTCGTCATATGCAAATTAGAGTGACTCGTTAATTAGTCACCAGTCAAGAACTGTCAGTCATATTACAGGCATTACTTGGAATTAATTAACAGAAACAGCAAAACATAAATTTATGTTATTATTTAAATTAGACTGTTAACATTTAATACCAAAACACTACCGTATATAATGTAATTGATTTAACCCAGAAATAAACCGATTTAAATCATTCAAGAAAAACTCTGTTTTATTAGCTGCTAATTTATAAATGGAAGATCTCTTATTTAGCGCAGAAACCAATCCTCAGGATTGCTGAAAGCGCTTACACTTTATTTCCTTGATGACCTGTTCAATCAGATATACCATCTCAATACCTTGGAAGCATCCAGCGATATGCTATAATTAATGCGCTAAAGCTACTCGTACAATTATCCACCACTATCTATAGCCATGCAGGTACTATTTTTTAGCTGAGTAACTGGAGCAATGTAGAGTGAAAAAATTGCCAAAGGTTTTAGCATCACAGCAGAGAATTTGGGACATAGCTGTTGACTTATGAATACGGTCTGTTGAACACTAGTTTGCTTACAAGTTAATCTTAGCCATTACATGAGGACACTGTTTTTTGACATTATGCAAGTTGAGGATGTGCTGTTTATATGCATTTTATCATCAAAGCCAGAGACCAGAACGACAAGTAGGAAATGGCGAGAAGCAGCTATGCAGGTTAGTAAAATATTATTGTCATTATGAGTATGGTATCATTGTATTTGTTTCTGTTAACATCTGTACATGTGTGCATCGCACAACTTTCTATGAAATAATGAGTATAACAACAATAAAACATGCTACAGAATCAATCACACTTAACATAGTGTCACTATTAAGTATGCTAATGTGTCTATCCAATGACATTGCCCATCACAACCCAAGTCAATTGGCACTATTACCTGGGAACAATTTAGTATTTTAATTTAGGCAGTAGAATATTGTAACTTCATGTATGCCTCTGCTGTTATTGCTGTAGAATATGCACGGTCAAAATATACAATACACAATCAATCTTTTACTAGTAATTGTTTTGACATACATATTAAGTCACTAGTGTCCGATATTAAAAATTGAGCAGATTAATAAATTTTCAACAACCACAACGTTTTTTTTATCTTCTCAAAATATTGCACCAAATGTGGATCTCACCTTTAAGAATTTGCAGTTTTGTTTTGCAAATGACAAACAAGCACACATTTGTTTTAGTTGGGGTCAGAATAGTCTCGTGACAGCAGGTAGTAATATCACTGATCCCATGATTAAAATTAATAGTTACATGAGTGAAAAACATTTAGAACCTTACATTGGCCCATAGTTACCTGCAAGGGTTGTAAACATCATGATCAAAGTATAACAGAGGACTGCTGTTACTAATTGCAGTTAACAGCCTAGTGCAAATTAGGCAATAAGATCACAATCTTAGTAGTGTCCTGTGTTTCCAGCAAGAGTGAAAAGACTATCCATACCCAATACAAACATCACTGCCTGGATGAGGCCCCATCATCTCTCTAGTGCATTTGCATTTCTTACCAGTTCACAGTCATATGTTAGGGCATGATGAAAAGACAAACCACTGCAACACATAGGTCAATTTTAAATGTTGCTAACTTTGAGTGTTTAACAAAATCTTCAAACTGTTTTGATACTAATGGCTGTTGGAGAATGATTATCGACCAATATGACTAGTATATTGAATCGGAAATGAATAGTGTTACTGTGTATAACGAAATAAGACTATAAAATAAGAATATAAAGTAGGAAAATTTATTTTAATAAGGCATGTATTCTGCTTTCAATAGTACCGCAGACATCAGTATTGTTCAGTTAGTGCAGTTAGTGTTTGATAACTGGAAGGTGTCCATAATCACTTCCCAAAAGTATTTATTAGGAAAATGGCCAAGAAGTTTATTTAGAAAACCTTATACAAAGCAATAAAAAAAACTTATATATCTCGGAAAAGACTCAGTTGGGTAAGACCCCACCCACAAATGAAACTTATGTATAAACCCCAATGTAAAAATATTCTTAAATTAAAAACAAAATATTAGTATTTAGAATAAAGCCGACATTTGTATTTTTGGAAAATGCAAGTATGACTTTGATTATGGCCAAATAGGTATCTCTGATTGGAACAAGGAGGACATTGATTGCACCTAACTAACTTAAACATTTTATTTCCTTATATATGCAAGTGGGCTTGTATAATTGGTTTACTATGTAATTTATGAGCTGCTTATGTAGGAGTGGGTTTTGTTTGTTTGTAATGATGTCTGAATGACTCAGAACACATACATATTAATTAAAATATGCCAGGAAGGTTAGTCATATAATGGAATTCGCACAGAATGCACCATTGAAAAGGTAATGTTCTATTTATTGCAGGAATGTTCCTGGTTGAAACACAACACCCTGCTCAGCCCACTATCCACTGGTCTCATTGAGACAGAGTTGACTAGTGACCCTGGCTAGGCAGTAGCAGACAAGCCAGCAAGCAGATACCCAATACACAAAACTGATATGGGGGTCATTTCAAGGGATTTTCTCAAAAACCAAATCACCAGTATTACTTTGTGTTTTGGGGGCCCTTAGAATGATGCAATAAAATACAGATTTCTTGTGTACAGTAGCACCACCACATGCAACAGCCATGCAAAAGTAGATTTGTTTAACAATTGTGGAAAAATAGTCTGGGGGACCCTATGGGGCCTGTGGAATAATTCAATCAAACTTAGATTTCTCGTGCATAGTACGTCAGATGCATCTACACAAAATTAGATCCTGAACACTTTCCGAAATGCCAATTATAAGTTGATTTATTCTGTGGTTTTTTATGACATAGGTACTGCAATGAGAAAACAAAAGATGACAAAACATTGTTATTTATATGTATATCACAGAAGATACATACCAACTTACATATGTATCATTCTTTCAGATGAAGGATTCACAAATACCAAGCACACCTTTCAAAGGATCCTATGCACCAGATGACATTGTCCCTCATGGTAGTATGGATGTCACATTGCAAAGCCTTTAACTTGTAGTGTCAAACTCAAACAGAGCCAGTGATCATGTCACCAATGTGATACTTCATCAATGCAGCAATTAATACATATGATATTGTTGTTCCAGTGAATATTCATCATGACCATGGGTATGCAAAGTTGTCGCAGTCCTGCATGCCCTCTTCAACTGACCATGGCAGTCTAGTCAATGTGGATGACACTTCGGATGTCCCAGTCTCACTGTCTCCATCTTCAGATCATTCTGTCTGCAACAGTCAGAAGGAAAATTCTGAAGACAGTGATCCGGAATCTGCGGTAGCGGATGACAGCGATATCACTGATGATGACTCAAGCAGTTCTGACACTAATGAGAAAAAAAGAAAATGTTGTTGTTTACAACAACAAAAACCTAATTTCCCTTTTCTGCACCTGCAAAAAACCCAGGCTGGTATAATATGCCTGCTGCCTGGTGGAAGCATCCCATTGAACATGTGCAGTGATGATATGCAGCTAACCGATACATTCTGACATTTGATTTATAGTAAACAATCATTACCCTTATAATGATTATTAGTTATTGGCAAAACTGTGTAATTCATCAATATCACATCATGAAGTCAGCGCATTGGTTGATTTGTTTGTAAAATACTTTTAATAAAATTATCACAGCGTTTCAAACAAATAATTTTTATGTTAAATTGTTACAGCATTTTGCAAACACATGAATTTATGATTGTGGTGTTGATAACATATACACCCGCACATATCCAATATACTGTATACAATACATTAAAACTCCAATTCAATATTCTCATGTGAATTGCACAATGTCCTTATTACACATCCATTTATTATTCAGACTATATTATAAATTGCATGGCAGCACGCATATCTAAATAACATTATTTACATAAATTAAACAATTGTATTAACATTTTAAAATGGAAATTAAATAATTATATTAAAAGGATGCACACATCATGTAACATCCTGTCAAAAATAAAATAATTTTGTAACAAAGATTTACGTTACGAATTCGAAGATAGAATGATTTTTTTATTTAATATGTGTCACTGTGTGGCCATACAAGTATAATTGCTCTGTTTAGGTTTGAATTGCAAAATAATTTTTCGATACCTGTTGAACTACATATTACTTACCTACTACCTACTTTGGTCGAACGAACGAGTCTGTACGCAAATCGCACATAGACAACAAACCGATATTCCCAACATTGTGTCATTGACTGGTCTTGGTCAGTCATAGCTCATGCAGGCATCTGTCAGCACGGTCGGGCAACCCAGCTTTCTCCAGACAACATACAAATTCGATGTGCGTCGACATTGGGACGCAGTATCCACACAAACACAATGCCACATTCACATTGTTCCCAAAATCAAACATCCTCGATTCCATAAAATTGCGATCTTTTCTCGTCTCGTCGACTCTCGGCGGGGTTTAATTGACGCCTCGCACCTCGGCTCGCACGCTGGGTTAAGCAAGAATTAATGGCTTTACGTGTCACTTGTGCTATAGATGCTTCTTTCACTTGTGCTACAAATGCTTCCTCTGTCGGATCCATTTTCTACTGTGATTTATCCAAGACCACTAGCAAATAGCGTAGCTCCTCGCTAACGTAAAACACTTCCGACATTTGTAAACAACAGAAAAATAGTCCGGACTGACCTTCCTTTCGGTAGGCCCGCCCCTTGAAGCCTGTCAAAATCTGCTCTCGGGAAGTGTCACGTTTCGAATTTTTCATTGGTTAAAAATCGTAATAATATAATTTCACCTTTTTATTACGAATGCAAATAAATATTATTTGTTGACACATAGGACCCTTCGTGTATAATAAGGTACCATATCTTTGTTTTTGCGCAGAAATGTCTAATAACGAAGAAAACCGAAAGAAACCAAAATTTTACATGGGCTAGATAGGAGGTAATCAAACCACTTGGCTTGGAATAAAGATGGCGATACGCAGTGTTCTATGACGACGATTTAGGCACTGAAAATATTTTTTTTCCCAGTTTGTCTGATAAGTGAATATGCTTCTTTCACCATTAATGTATACTTATATAGTATACATTTAGGTATATGGAATGTTACAGCTGTGTTTCAGTTCCCCTTTAAGGTTTTGCTTAAATTTTAGCAGTAAATTCAAAACTACTGAAGATATTCAATAGTTGATATATAATTCTAAAGTCAGTGTCTCTGGAATCAATGACAGCACAAAACTTCACTTTACAGTATTACAACTTAACCTTAACATCGTCGCTGAGATTGCTCGTCAGTTATATTATAAGCAGTACCAACCCCGAGGGTCCTCAAATGTCACCGTTGCGACGTGGCTGTCGGGGTCACGGTGCATGTGTTCTACGGCGTCACCACCAGATCGCCGTTTGCTCTCAAAGAACAACTCTATGGCATCGCACGAGGTGGTGGAATGTATTCCGTGGACCTCAATGGTTTTCCTGTCCCAGACAGGTGGAGTGTGGAGAGGAGATAACTCTAGCAGTGCATCGTCCAGGCGCAGGTCTCGCCTGCTCAACACGTTTTCTGCAACTGAACGCAGACACAGGTTGTCATTAATTTGGAGATGAAGACGGATGGGCGGACGGACGGGGCGGGCGGGCGGCGGGCGGGCGGGGGGGCGGGCGGACGGACGGACGGACGGACGGACGGACGGACGGACGGACGGACGGACGGACGGACGGACGGACGGACGGACGGACGGACGGACGGACGGACGGACGGACGGACGGACGGACGGACGGACGGGACGGACGGACGGACGGACGGACGGACGGACGGACGGACGGACGGACGGAGGGAAACGGACGTGGACGGACGGACGGACGGACGGACGGACGGACGGACGGACGGACGGACGGACGGACGGACGGACGGACGGACGGACGGACGGACACAGAATATGTGCAACATAATAGGGATAACTATTTAGACCAAACAGAAAAGAAATTCAGAACATGTAACTTCTCCAGGCTATGTTACTACTTCTATGTGACATTGTCCACCTACCCACCTACCCTGCCACAGCAGCCTCTGTGTCTCACAGGCCATGTCTTAATGCAGTGCACTGCATGACTGTCTCCAGCACACAACCAATCATACGTGAGTTATAAGAATGTACACCACTCACCTCCTGCCTCCACAAATGTCACACGAATGATCCCTTTTGCCCTGTCGTCAGCGTCTATCTTCTCTATTCCTCCTCCTCCCGTTCGTCGCTTGTTTTCAAAGAAGGTCTCAAATGTTTCATCAGAAGTAGTTGGGTTAAATTTTCGCACTTCAATTGTGCGTGAATTTTGCAGCTGTTCATCACCTGCATCTTTGTGAAAACAAAAATATTTAGCAACGTATTTATGTTCTTTCATAGACTACGATTATGGTTTTCAAAGAACAAGATAAACACATTTAATTTTAAAGAATTATCAAAACTCTGAAATATTTAACATACAATTTCTCATCTCATCATTTGCGCACCCTTATAAAGGTGCACATGTAGGAATTGTACAGGTGTAGCTATGGATGAGATTTATTTGCTATTGTTATCATCTCTCACGTATCACACAAATTGTCAACTACAGTTATTATCACCACTGTTTGGTCGATGATTCGGTGCTGAGGTATTCAAGATTTACAAACCACCTCATTAAGGCCTAGTTGATTTCTCATAAGGTTCAAAAAGTCAGCTATTTCAAAATCGATAATACCTTGCTATCCCAAAATAGGTACTGTAGGAACAGTACAACAAACAAAATGTCAACAAATTACAATATTGCCACAACAACAGTATAATTAAACTACATTACTTTCTGTGTTGTTAAAATAATTATATAACGTTTTAATTAGTTTTTCCACTACTTTTGGTAACATCAATTACACAAAATTACCTCATCTAATCAGATCAAACAAACCTAACAAAAAACCTAACCACAAAGTAAAGGGCTATAAATATGTGCTATGTATAAATTGGAAACTAAAAACACAGAAGAAATAAAACTGAAGAACACTACTTATTGTTTTATAGGTTGCAATATATACAATATTATACATACTCCGAGGAATGCGTGAAGAAAAGTGACATTCAGCAGCCATAATAATCTGAAAACAGAAACATAGATTTGAAACTGACTGAAATAAATGTCTCAAAAATGTTGGTGCTTCATTTTTTCAGCTTGAAGTTGCTAATTGTAGCAGAGTTCCCCATAAAATCATACATGCCAAGTTGTAAAGATATTTGAGAAATGACAGCAGTAAAATAATGATTAGTTATTCCTGTCTATGTCAGTGTGGGGCTCAACTGATGTGTCATTTGTCCATTGCACTTCTCAACTAGTATTTAAAAATAACAGACAGTCAGCCAGACAACCAATCAATCTAGAGCCAGTTTTTATTATGTTTATGCAATGTATTTGTGTGCATAAATAAAAATAAAATGATCTCCTCTTAATGCATAATGTATACATGTGTTGTTATTCTGTGAAAAGACGGTGTTATCTCTCACTTAATATCTGTTTTGCTGATTTTAATGCACAACCCATTTAACTATATATAAATTAATTGAGCAAATGGCATATACATATACCAGTGGGATTGACTATATATATATATATATATATATATATATATATATATATAAAATAATTGTAGACTGTTTTGTTATCATAGCATGCATTACAAATATCATACTGTCATGAAAGCTATCAAATTACTACAGTACTACAGTGTAGGCCAATTTCTTCAAATAACTACGTCAAATTCAAGTGTCACATACATAATGTAGCTTTATGTAGAGAGTACAGACCTATCCATCCATCACTTGGATGGGTAAAACCCATTGTGGAAGGGTAGAAATATCACTGGATGGGTGGTGGGTGGGTAAAAATACGGATACAAAAATCAATAAAATGTCTTCCAAAATCATAGATATTGTTGGTTATGCTTTGAAATTGGGTGTCACACAGTCATCCATATGTGCTTGTAGTTTACTTTAGGTCACAATTTACACATCTCAACTGATTGTACGCCTGTGACTTAGGCCTGGGATAATAGTAATATGTAATAGTAATCATTACAAAAGTTGAAATAATAGCAATAGGATGAACTAGAATGCAATGTAATAATAATAAGAAGCAATGTAATAGTAACTGACATATTACTTTTCTATTACTAGTGAACATTTCAGCTGAACCAGATTACATTTAGCCATACCTTGACTTCAAAGGAATCTACACTTTAGAGTACTGCCGGCTTCTTTTGTGTTAGAGCTGCTCCTGCACCCAAAAACTACTTCTACCATAAAATGTTGCATTGGAAAATGTAATAGTTATAGTAACAGTAACTGCTTCAAATGTAATAGTAATAGGACAATTTGACCATTAAATTTAGTGATAGTAAAGAAACAAAGTAACAATAATAGATTGCATTGCAACATAATTTACCCCAGGCCTGATGTGAATTAACATATGCACATGTCTACCTAAACATTTGTGTCTGGCAACAATTCTATCCCTATTAAAACAAACATGCAATGCCATGCTGATAAAAAATATTTTATTACAAAATATATTATCTTAAATTACACAGGTACAATGTATACCTGTACATATAATTATATGAACCACTTATCTTATCATTTTAGTGACAATCATATACTACATTATTAAAACTATTTACATTGTAAATAGTTTTAATAATTAATGTGAACTAGTTTTCAGAACATATTGAGGCTGTTATTAATTATTGTTCATTATTGATTTTTTTACTCTATTTAGTTAGATGCATTGCACAAATATAGCTAAATAACTACAGTTGAACTATAATAGTAGGTGATTATTTAAACTTAATTGATTTATTTTTTATGGAAATCAGAATGTGTTTGTTGTGACTGAGAGTGAACTTGCACAATATCAATGCCTGCAATTATCTTAAAATGAACCAATGACATCCGGTAAGTAATAATACCTCTTGTACGACTGTGCTGGGTGCCCAGGACTACCCTATGCATGTAGGGCGTGTACATAATAAAGCCAAGATAGTCACGTGATAGTCACACTGTCACAACCTCAGCCCTATACCTAGCTACTAATATAAAAATATAATTAAACTTTAATGAGGCCAGCACCTAACCTAGGTACCCAAAAACAATACCACCTGAATCAGTAGATCGAGTTAGCATAAATACATGTGTCGACTTATCATGTCACAGTGTAAACGGTATACATATGTACCTTCGTCGACCTCGGTGTTTGATTTTCTGCATTCGAAGACGAAGTCGAGATCGGGACGATGAGGATGTTCACCGACACTGACTAACAGTCTGACGTAATGACAGCTAGCTAGGCTAGAGCAATCGCTGCCATTCGTCCATTCAATATGTTCCACGTTCCTTAATGTCGGGAACACGGCTATTTTAAAACGAAACCCATGGCCTGCAGCAGCTGTCACAAATGTGCAGCATTCCCAAAAGATACCTAGACTTTCCGGGAAACTCTGACGTATTCGCAAAGGGGCATACTAAAAGGCGGGCCACAATTGGCAGACCGCGCGGAAACGGCGGACCACATTCACAAAGATGCCACCGATCGGTACGCTCCATGTTTACGAGCTTTGTTTTTGTTTGCGCATCCGATCGTAAATATTGGAGACTTATTATTGTGTTGTACTAACAATTCTAAATGTAATACCGAATGGTATTACTTGTATTTATAAAATCCTAGAAATAAATTAAAATGTTAGGCCTTACTAATTAACTCTACGAGTATTCGCTCAGTCAAAAACAGAAGTCCCACATAGTCATAGATGATAGACGGCAGCTGCATACTATCGGTTTATTTAAATCGTTTGATGTAATGACTCGCCTAAGGGTACATGTGTTCATAAGGCACGAATTCCCGTTATTGAATACCGAAACGGTCACCTGGCAGGTGAGGACTTCTGAGGCTCCAGCCATCGTTTGATGTTCTTTGATCTACTGTGAAAGGGCATATATGTGGATTGATCTCGGATTGCACTGATAGTTGCATATTCGTTAGTGGGTTGGTGAGTAGTTCGTGTTATTGAGGGTTATTTAATAGAATGTACTTCACTAAGATCATGGATGTTATATCTGAGGCTAGCTGTCCTTTGCTGTAACAACTCGCCTAACGGTACATGTTTTCACATTGTATACACTTGTTATTGGATGCCGGCATTTGGTGAGGACATCTGAATGTTGATGGACATTATCTCTTCACAAGTGTACGTTAATTGTAGGTCTATAGTTATTACTATCACTGAGACTCATTAGTACTTATGCTACGTATTACAATTACACTCGTTTTATCACCCCCATTAAAAGTATAACACTGATATGACCTGTAGGTCATATCAGTGTTAAAAAATATATATAACATAAAATAAAAATATATAAAAACATAAAAAGTAAGGCATTTGGTGAGGACATCTGAATTCAATTTCAATTAAATTAAATAACTTAATTCCGAGACATTACATCCATATAAAAAACTAAAATATGACTAATAACTATATAAATAAAGCAGTTAATAACATAAAAAATATTAATAAAATTTAATAAAATACAATATATTTAAATAAATTTAATAACATTAAAAATATGAATGTAGGCCCTATATACAGTCATATGCATGTTAAGATGTGTTATATAAATGTTATATATGCAGTACATGATGGTATATACATTGTATTACAAACATATATATATATATATATATATATATATATATATATATATATATATATATATATATATATATATATATGAGATGTCATTGTTAAAGTGAAATAGTAATACTAATTAAGAATACTTACTGTGTTTGTGAAAATAAAAACAAACAAACAACAAATCCAAGAATTGTTATTTCGCCTTTCAAACATTGTACATATATGCTAACTTGTAGTACTGTAGTTAAATTTGCTTATTACACGTATTGTTGAAAGACATCTCAACATCACCGTAAAAACAGCAACTATAACGCGCCAACTAGAACAACGCACGTAAAGGGCCCCCCACATAAACATGGAGCGTACCTATCGGTGGCATCTTTGTGAATGTGGTGAATCTGGTCTGCCGTTTCCGCGCGGTCTGCCAATTGTGGCCCGCCTTTTAGTATGCCCCTTCGCAAACCACTATGGTAAATCGGCATTACCCCTGCGCGCGTACACTTGGGGGCATACTAAAAGGCGGG
>JAODUO010002711.1:0-44487 GCA_025642075.2 Ridgeia piscesae
AGGGGTCAGGTCTTTATGCACATCAAATCTTTGCCAGTCACACACGTTTTGAATGAACATGTGAATCTCAACTGATACACAGACATGTCAGTTGAGGTATGTTTTATGACCTAAAATAAGACACAAACACGTGTGACACTCACTGTCAATGCATCACTGACAATATCTATGATTTATGAAGACCTTGTTTTTATGAAGACCTTGTTTTTTACCCGTCCACTGTTATTTCTACCCATCAACAACGGACTTTACCCGTCCAAAATAATGTTTCACCAATGTGGTGAATAGTTTTTATTTATTTCCACCAAACAGCAAACCGTTTTGTCTGATTGACAGCGCTAGCCTAGACATACTTAACTGTGTTGTCCAAATGATGGGTGGATGGGACTCTGCATAAAGCTATGAAGGGGGTGATTGACAGAGCCTAAACTACCATAGGGTTCAAATTTAGCGGGATCCCGTGGGGCCCGCTGGCCTCCACATTTACTGTCGGATTTACAGATAGAGTGAATAAAGTAGAGTCGCTCTAGCTACGCCTGTGGGTGTGTGGGGGAGCCAAGAAGAGGCGATCTGGTGGTGCCATCTACAACACCGGGCAGCCCAAGATGGAGGAACACCTGCCAGTTTCAGAGGAAAATCAAAGCACAACCCTCTGTTGAATTGTTGAACTGGTTATTAGTATTTACTAATGAAGCTGCTACATAGGCTACAGCCATGATGTTTGTGGCATGAATTATGACTTTAATGTGCATTTTTTGCTTGGCCCCCACTTTTTGTGTCGGGCCCCTACATTTTGAAAAGAGGGGCCCTACTGACCCCCCTCATTTTAGGCTAAACTCTAACCTTGTACCACCTTGTGAAAGTCATCAACAAGGTGCACTGTAGCCGTAAGGCTCTGATGAAAAGATTTCACCTTTCATGTCAGTTCCCTACTGGCGCATGAATGCACAGCTTTGACTACTTCTCAGTACTGATAACATCAAGTTCAACTCTGACATTTTATCTTGTAACTATTACAAGTGCCTTGGTTGTTTGGAGTCCTTGACATCAGTCAGGTATATTTAGACGACACACTGGCTTTGTGTGTGTGTGCGACATCAGTTGGTCGCCTGCTGTACGACACCATTGAAACGTCTTCCGCTGGGCGGTTTTAACCAGTTTAACTCAGAGGCTAAAGAGGAATGTGTTCTTTAGAAATACATAGCTTTGTGGAGGGAGGTAAAGATGCAGGGGTGGGGAGGGTATGAGACTATGAGGGAGACAGACAGGCAGATAGGTGGGGAGGGGGAAATGGGAAAGGCAAGTGTATATGGAGGAAACAGAGATGGACAGGCGGGAGGGGTGGGTGGGTGGGTGGGTTTGTGGGTCAATTGAGGGGTGTATTGTGACAGGTGGGGTGCAAAAGAGGGAGGGACACTCGTACATATTGGTGGCTTGAATACAATAAAGTTTATTGTACCGAACCGGAATTCAATCAAATGAATGAATTTGGTGTACTCTACAAAAGACAACAACAAACTCAGCCTCCAAATGTATTGTTTCACTGGTGGATGGATATATAGTGGCAGAGAAAAATTCATAGAAATAAAGTCAGTTTTACCTAAGAAAAGTCACAGGACATTTACAAACACATTTTTAGTTTTATGTTTAATATTATACATACGACTGTTAAATGCATATTACAGTAAGGAGATTACCATTAATTCCGTCCGTGTAAATTTAAATTAGTGTCTTTTTTCCTCGCTCTTTATTTCCTGTGATTTTATTTCACCAACAGAACATCAAAAACAAAGTGTCCTGCTTGATGACATTCCTCCACAGGACAACTGCCTTTGTGTCTCTACAGGCTGAATCTACCACGTCAGGTCGACAGTCAGGTAGGGTGAAACAGAGAAGGTGGGGGTGGAAAAGAAGGAGGGTTGGGTGGGGGCATTGCAACAGGTGGGGTACAAAGGAGGGACACTTGTATGTAGTTACATACAGACCTCTGTGGACACATGTAGATCTAGACGTCAAACATAATTTGTAGTTATAGATACACAGACCTCTGTGGACACATGTAGATCTAGACCTCACACACAATTTGTAGTTATAGATACACAGACCTGTGGCCACATGTACATTTAGACCTCACACACAATTTGTAGTTATAGATACACAGACCTCTGTGGACACATGTAGATCTGGACCTTTTGTAGTTATAGATATACAGACTTAATTTGATTTTGCATAGTTGAGGTCATTCAAAAAGTACTTTTGACATTCATGTGCCAGTGTAGGTCAGTTGCATGATTGATTGATTGAGTTTATTTGGTAAAACATTACAAACAAGACAAACTACTCCTGGTTCACGTGATCCCACATGAAGACTACCTTTGTGTCTAGACGCTGAAACTGTCACGTCAGGTAGACAGTCAGGGAAACCCTATAACTAACTTGACTTGCTCAGAGTGCATTAATGAATGTCAATGACTGATAGACTTATGGCATGTTGGCAACATTCTTGATACTAAAGTTTGGCAACAATAAATGAAATACTTAAGTATTTGTACTGTTCTTACACACCACATAGCAGCCTCTACCCCCAACTACCATTAGGGTATATACCCCATAGTCACGTAAGTGCCACACCCACCTAGTTACTGACTAATGGAGAAAGCCATGGTCATAGAACAACCTAACGTATGCCTGTGTAATAAAACATATATTATTACTGTATCATGGAGTTATCAATCATACCCCAAACGGTGACGACACAACAGTGTCTATGCAATTGTAAAACAGAATGAATCTTATGGCTGAATGACATTGAGTGACGTCAAATACGACAGGTGCTTTCACTGCCAAGTGGGACATACAGTTGTACCTATCACATTCACTGAGAGCTTACTTTTATTACTTATAGATAATAGATGTGAGTTATTTAACTTAAATATATATTAACTTATACTTCAAATGGCCTGAAGATTGATAATAACTGCATATACTATAAAATTAGGATATTCACTACATGAAAACCGACACTTACTAAAATGAGGGTCACACCCACTTCCCCAAGAGATATTCACACACTGAGTAAGACTGAGTTTCCTCTCCATCTAAACACCACTGTTCTACCTCTGTGAGGCTACAACCTTGTCAAGTGTTTGTTTGTGACATCACATTTTGAAAATACTTGTCCATGCTCAAAACATTTGTACTTACCACGGGAAGAGATCGACCGACAGTGTTCAGCAGGTGTCACAGAGCTACAGAACCGCGCCTTGACCTGATTTGTATACACACCGGGCGGCCGCTTGGGTATGACACTCAATGTCACCTGGTCTCAATGTCACCCGGCATTGTCAAGGCAGTTGTTGACGTCTGACTGCATATGTAAGAAAGCATGCATTAGGACCTAGTTATATAAGGTCGTGAGTAAGCACATTTTCTGCAAGTCCTACGTGACATGGAGCAGCCATGTGTTGCCATGCAGAGAGTCTATTTTTAGTTCAGAGTTCATTTGAAGTCTATCTTAGTTCAATTAACATGAATGACAAATAGTTAAATAATAGTAATCATAATATTACATTTAACAACTCATGTGACGTTGCTCAAGGATCTTAGTTTTACAATTATTTGGATATAATGCTATATTGTTTGCTGACACAAAAATATGCACCACTTGAGATTACAAGTACTATTACAACAACGTCGACAGGTAAAAAGTGGGAGAAAACACATCACCAGCTGAATCCATCGGATCAGAGACAACACACTGACAAACACACATACCCAGATCACACACCCAGATCACACCATGCAAACTCAGATGCACACACACACGCGCATAAAAACTTGTTAACTATTAATAATAATTAATCAAAGACACCCATCGTCGATCACGTCGGTATCCAAGTGCTTTCAACTGCTTTGTATACCACAATGCATTGCTCCAAAAACAGACCTTATGCGCGTTTGTGCTATTAATTGGTAAGTCATCACTGTAAATCACATTGAAGTCTATCTTAGTTTAATTGTCCACACAATTCTTTACATTTCTGGAAAAAAACATTTTCAGACATAGGCCAAGCTTGGTTGTGCGCATGCGTCATGTGCAGTCGTTTCCTTTTCTTCTCAGTTTCTGGCTCTACTAATATCGTTATTAGCATAACATTTAGAAACTGTTAAAGAGTAAGATTCGCAGATGTTTAATTGCATGATTTATAGAACATAAGCCTGAAGTAATAATCCAGATTGATTACCCGAAAGTACATTTTGCCAAATTAGTTCACTTGCCAAAATATTTTCACAAAGACATTAGAGGAATCACTCCAAAACATTGAGTTTACAACAGCAGTAGTGCAAGAAATACTTCAAAAAAAATTAAACCAAATAAAGCTCCTGGTATAGACAATTTTAATTCCTCAATGTTAAGAGAAGTAGCTTCATCTATCGCCTTCCCGTTGTGTGAGATCTTTAATGGCAGTATAGAAATGGGAGAATTGGAAAAAGGCAAATGTAACACCTATATACAAAAACAAAGGAACAAAATCACAGCCATGTAATTATAGACCAGTGAGCCTGACATCCCACATATCCAAGACCATGGAATCCATCATAAGAGATGAGATCATCAGGCATCTCCAAAAAAATGAGCTAATTGAACCATCACAACACGGTTTTTGGAAAGGTCATTCATGTTTGACCAACCTTCTAGTTTACCTTGATAAAGTAGCAATGTATATAGACCAAGGATTACATGTAGACTCGATTTATTTGGATTTCAGTAAAGCTTTCGATATAGAGTTCCCCATGCCAGGCTAGAGAGGAAACTCTAGTCACATGGCATAGGAGGTGTTGTGACTAGATAACCGAGTGGCTGACTGACAAAGTCCAACGTGTTGTGGTCAATGGGAAAACTTCGGAATGATCACCAGTAAGGAGTGGAGTCCCACAGGGGTCTGTTTTGGGTCCAGTTTTATTTGTAATATTTATAAATGACCTAGATGAGGGTGTGAGAAATCATATTCTAACTTTGCTGATGACACTAAGCTGTTTAGTCAAGTATCAACGTATGAGGACGCAGAAAAATTACAAAAACATCCGAGTACCCTAAATAAGTGGAACAATGAATAGTCGATGTTGTTCAATGCTGAAAAATGTAAATGTATACATTACGGATACAACAATAAACAGTATGATTATTTTATGGGAAAGGAATGCATTGAAACAACACACGAGGAGAGACTTAGGGGTCATCATCACAGAAATGTTGGATATAACAAAGCAATGTGTCAGGGCAGCTAATAAGGCAAATGCAATGCTAGATAAATATAGAGCCTTTAAATATAACACCAAGGAGGTAGTTTTAAAACTATATAAATCCTTAGTGAGACCTCACCTGGATTACTGTATTCAGGCATGGCGCCCATTTAAACAGAAATATATAGATTTATTAGAATCTATACAACGAAGGATGAGCAGGATTATTACTGAATTAAGGCATTTAGACTATCCAAGTCGACTAAGAATACTAAAAATAACAACTTTGGAAACAAGAAGGGTGAGAGCCGATTTATTGGAAGTTTTTAAAATAATAAATGGGTTGGATAGTATTTGTCCTGCCGACTTCTTTATTATGGAAAATGTTAAATGAGGATGACAAAACAAGAAGGCACCCTTACAAAATACACAAATTACACTCCAGGCTTGATATAAGAAATTAAGTACTCTTTCACTCAAAGGATAGTAAACGATTGGAATATACTTCCCGGAAGTGCTGTTATGTCCGCAAGCGTTAACCAATTTAAGGGTCACATTGACAAGTATCTGCGAAATAGGGCGGAGGATTACACGAGTCAGCGATTGACTCCCTTCCTCGTCAACTGGTGACTTTAACTGTCTTAATTGGACCTCCCTAACCTGCCCAGAAAATGACAATACATCTACTAATTTAAATACTAGACCTGACTAAAGACTTCCACCTTCACCAAGCTGTACGGGAACCTACTAGAGGCAAAAACATCCTAGAACTTTTCCTCACTACAAACCCCTCCCTCTTAGAAAGCACACATAGCATACCAGGCATCAGTGACCATGACAGTATCCCCTTATTAAACATCAACATAAACCTGCCCAGGAATATCACCCCTCCCTACAAAGTTTTCAAATACCACAAGGCAGAATGGAAACACATTGATCAAGAATTCCAGGACCTAGGAAACAAAATTCAAAACCAAGCCCCACTCACTGACTCCCCAGAACCAGTTTGGGATCTCTTCAAACACAGCCTCCAGGAAATCATGAACCAATTCATCCCCTTCAAATATTCTTCCAAACGGTACTCACTCCCCTGGATTAACAGAGACATAAAAAATGATAAACAAAAAACAACGACTATACAACAAAGCAAAGAAATACCAAAGAGAAACTGACTGGACATCATTTAGGAAATACCGTAAAGCTACCCAAAAGAAGATCCAGTCAGAATACTGGAAATATCTCGCACATATAATCGATCCAGAACAAGACAAAGAAAAAATCCTTTTGGCACTACATAAAATCACTCAATAAAGACTCAACATGAATCTCCCCACTAAAAGATAAAGGCATCCTTCACACAGACAGCAAATCCAAAGCAGATATCCTCTCAAAACAATTCCAGTCTGTGTTCACCAATGAAAACCTAACCAACCTCACCCAGCTCCCCAACCAAAACCGATCCTCACAAATGTGACCCAGCACAGCAAAATCAGGAATAAGTAGGAAAATCACTTTTTGAGTTAAAGGTACCATGTGAAAGGTAAATTTATGGGCTTTCCAATGGTACCAAACACAAATGTCTAGCTGTATTGGTCGCCAAGTTATTGTTTTATAAAGAGAAGGTGTACCAAGTCATTTTCTGAAAACCGATTCTGAGAAAAACAGCTTTAAAGTTTAATGAAGTATTTTAATACATTTGCAACATAAAGACAGCTCATAGGAGCGTGAAATTTGGCACAGTTGTAGACCACCTCAATATGCACAGTTTGGTAAAATTTCACCTTTGCGGCTCTTATAGTTCAAGAGATATCCCTTTAGAACATTCTGCAACAAATCGGAAATTGACAGTAAAATTTTCACAGAACCTAGCCATGTGTTCTGTCTGTTTGTGACACAGCACGACACAATCACCGCTTCTTTTGTCATTTTTTGATGTGCCAATGGCAGCAGCCACTTCACGTGATGGGCAGACTGTTGCAGCAGTGGACTGGTGCGGCTTCGGATGTGTCGGCTTTGCTCTGGACAGTTGATGTCCGCAGAATTCATTGATCTTGTCAAACAAACACTATTGGTGAATGTTGAGGCCTGGGGGTGGTGGTTCTGTAGGTAGAGCAGCAGGTGGGTAGACTCCTCGCCTGTGCTGCAAATCGAACCACTGTTTGTCATCGGATGGCTGCTTCCTGGCGAACACGACAGTGGGTTCTTCAGACGTAAACCTGACACAAAACAAACATAATAGTCTTAACTTCCCATATACAAAACATTTAATGCTGCAAAAAGTTTATGTAATGACTGTCCATTATTTCAAACTGGAGATATATAGACAGTTGATCTTTAAATCAGATGACATATACATAGTGAGCCCAGCAGCTAGGTAAATAAGCAGGCTAACAGCATAATTGACTAATACCTTGGATCATTTAGAGTCAGCTCTGAATCTTATAAACCTTCCATCCCATTCCTTAACTGCTCTAAATCGGAAAATCAAAATGTCTTCTTTCTTAACTGTTGCCAAAAATTACTCGCCTCCCCTAATAATAAAAAATATTCTACCTAATAAATGTGATCATTCATTTCATGAAGATCTACGTACGATAATAACAAGCAGGTATAAATAAGTTAAAAACATAATTCTAAATGAATTACAGTACTAGTTATCCCTAGTATATTACCGTACCAGAACATTACCAGTCACATTGATACTCTCACACTAACAGAAAAACCACGGGTTTATGTGAGTCATGGCATGTCATTGTTAGAGAGCTCAATGTGACAATGAGTGAGGCTGAGCCTGCCACCACAGCAAAAAAGTCAATAGAGCTAGTATAACTTACCCTCAGTCTGGCTGTTATCTCCTTTGCATTCGTTCGGGGTGTCAACAATTTCCCAATCCATGAATTGTTGACAGCAGGGTCCATCATCAAAACACCTGCAACCGCAGATGAATCCACGAATGTGTTCAAGTTCTTGGTCTAAATCTACGAGTACATTTTCAGCAGCGTTGGCGTTGCGATCCATCATCCACGATCGAAGCTGTCAATGTCAGCTGTCGCTTGGTATTATTCTTCCTCGCCACTTTAGCACTCAGGGCCAAAACGACACTCCCTGCTTCACTGTTGTTGTCTGACACGTACGAATCCAGTCAACTCTCCATCCGATACGCGCCTAATAGTTGTGTCAAAGATACGTTGTCAAACACTCCGCGCAGATTTTGCCATCGCGGCCATCACTGAGCGCTAGGTCGATCGATGTCTATATCACGCTGCTGTGCAACATCCATGCTATTGTTGAGCCTATCACTGCACATGTTAAAACCTATATAACTAACAACTAAAACTACGGCATTGCCAACTTAATAGTAAATTAGAATTCGCAGATTTTATACAAAACGATGTCCGGTGCACCCGATGCCGAACGAAAACAAACATGGATTCCCGTGGGTTTAAAGGTCAGCCGCCAATCAGCGGGGCGCATTATATCACGTGATTTCGCCAACGTGCTCTTGTTTACGTTTTAGCTTCGTTTTCAAGCATTTTAATTGGCTTTATACTGACATGTGACAAATTTCGCGCGTGGGAATACATCCCATAATAGTTCAGCTTCAAAACGATACCAATATGGCGGGGGTAGGCAGGACGTTAAGGCGGACACGATGCATCTGAATGAAGCACATTTTTCGTTCTTCGTGCTCACTGAGATCGACATAGCTGTTCCAAATATCTCTTTTTAGCAATGTTATCACTCGTTTTATGATGTTACAACAGCATAATAGTAATCTACGATAACTACATTAACTAAATTCACCTATATCTGAAAATCGATCTTTCCATCCAAAAATACCCATTCGCGCACTTTGAAGCTGATTTGCCAGCTTCGGCAATCCCGACTTATTCCTGATTTTGCTGTGCTGGGTCACAAATGCCCCCAATCCATATCACAGTGAGAGGCATTGAGAAATTACTTAAAGAATTAAAACCAAATAAAGCCCAAGGCCCAGATAACATTCCTGCCAGAATCCTGAAAGAAATGGCCTCTAAAATAGCACCCATCCTGGCAATCATATTCCAGAAATCAATAAACTCTGGAACTCCTCTAAAGTCCTCTTTCAGACTGGTTGAAAGCACATATAGTCCCTATCCACAAAAAGAATGACAGAACCATCGCCTCAAACTATCGACCAATCTCCCTCACCAGTATACCATGCAAAATTCTTGAACATGTCATATCCACATCAATCCATAAACATCTTGAAAAACACAATATTCTCACTGACCGACAACACGGCTTCAGATCTAGGCGTTCCTGTGAGACTTCACTGCTCACAACTATCCATGACCTGACTAGCACCCTGGAAAAAAATCACCAAATTGACCTTCTACTACTAGATTTCTATAAGGCTTTCGGCACTGTCCCCCATAATCGACTCCTCCACAAATTGGACCACTACGGAATTAGAGCCAGCACCCACCTTTGGATTAAAAAAATTCTTACCAATAAAACTCAAGAAGTGCTGGTAGAAAGGTGCAAGTCGGGTCAGGTACACGTGAGCTCTGGAGTCCCACAGGGTACTGTTCTTGGCCCCCTACTCTTCCTTCTCTATATAAATGACATGCCCACCCACATATCTCCAGGAACCTCCCTCAAGCCCACCCACATATCTCCAGGAACCTCCCTCAAACTTTTCGCCGACGACACAATGCTCTATCGAAAATTCCATAATCACACCGTCCAAGACAACCTACAGCACGACCTTGACACACTAATTGACTGGGCACAATCTTGGCAAATGACTTTCAACCCATCCAAATGCGAAATAATGCACATCACCAGATCAAAATCACCCATAGATAACCCATACATAATACATAACGAAACACTCAGAGCAGTACCAGTACTAAAAAACCTTGGCATAGACATATCAAATATCTCCTGGAACCCACACATCAACAAGATAGTCAATAAGGCAAATAGCAAACTTGGATTCATTAAAAGAAACTTAAAATCTATTCCCCAGTCCATCAAGACCTATGCCTATTGGAGTCTGGTCCGCCCACACCTCGAGTACTGCTGCCCGGTGTGGGACCCATATAGCATCCGAAACATCAACCATCTAGAGGGGGTCCAACACCGTGCAGCAAGATTCGTGGTCCATAATTACAGCTGGGAAACATCTGGATCCACCTTGGCCTCTGCCCTCTCTTGGCCAACACTAGAACAGCTCGAGGAGGACTGAGGCCAGACTTACCACCATGTATAAAATAACAAACAATCTCTTAGACATCAATCCCAACCAATACCTCATGCCCGGACACAGCCAAACAAGATCCAACCACCCACACAAATACAGACAAATATCAACCTCCCACAACTACTACAAATACAGCTTTTTTCCACGAACAATAGCCCAGTGGAACAGACTCCCTCCTAATGTATTTGGCCACAACAGTCTCGACACCTTCAACGGTGCATTGCAGGACATTAACCTGACAATTGCACCCTTCAGACACCTCCAATAAGCAATATACACCACCACCCCGTCCCCCTCCACACCCCATCCCTACCACACCCCCATCATTGACTTGTACTTTTCCCCATCCACCCCACCCTAATCCCATATTCCCAAGCACAAATACTCTTATTCCACTTCCAGATAACATGAAGCCAGCCATCCTGAAACCGAGCAACCATACTAGTGCGTGATGCCCCAGTAGGGGTTTTGCACTACAACATAACAGAGAGACTACGTAGTAGGAGAGGATTCAAGGCAAGGTAAATCAAGGTAAACGTTAACAGCCTAAGTACTACTTTTTATTGACGGATTATCATAATGTTTGTATATAATACGACCATATTCATGATCAACATTGTAACCAGTCTTTTTCAGGACACAGTTTATAGAAGAAAAAACACGCCAGTCGAATACTCCTGAGGAACCTATAAGATGTTATAATACAGTAGAAACATGTACTATCAACCCATCAATAGTGGCATCAAAACTAAAAAAACTAAAAACATTTAAATCACCTGGACCTGATGGCGTTCACCCTAGGGTCATAAACGAATTAGCAGACTGCATCAGTATTCCCCTATCAACTATATTTAACACATCTCTAACAACAGGCAAACTACCCATAGAATGGAAACAGGCAAACATATCTCCAATTCATAAGAAAGGAAGTAAAAAATTACCACAAAATTACCGACCAGTCAGTATAACAAGTGTAGTGGGTAAGATAATGGAAGAAATAATTAGAGACACCATCACTGTACATATGAAAGAAAATGAGCTATTGAGTAAAAATCTGTTTGGTTTTATAAAGGGCCGTTCAACTGTACTCCAGCTATTAAAGGTATTAGACACATGGACAGAAACGCTGGACAATAGAGGCTGCATTGATGTAATATATTGTGATTTTATTAAAGCATTTGACAAGGTCCCACATGCTAAACTTATTAAAATAATCCAGAGCTATGGAATAAAGGGTAACATAATTAACTGGATTATAGATCTACTTGCACATAGAAAACAAAGAGTACGGATTAACAACATATTTTCTAACTGGCAGGAGGTGATCAGTGGAATACCACAAGGATCCGTGATCGGCCCCCTACTTTTTGTTATCTTCATAAACGATTTACCTGATGTTATAAAAGATTCTCATATTTTCTTATTTGCGGATGATATGAAACTTTTTAACCCTATTTATAATGAAGAAAACTGCAACAACCTACAAAAAGATCTCACCTCAGCAGAAAAATGGTCAGAAACATCACTACTGAAATTTCACCCTGACAAATGTTGCAACATGAGAATTGGACGTTCTTCCATAAGAAATGATGGATACACAATGGGTAAAGAGCAGAAAACAATTAATAAAGCAGAAACAGTCAAGGATATTGGAGTAACTTTTGACTCATCACTTAACTTTGAGGCACATGTCAGAAAAAATTAATAAAGCCAATTCTATGATGGGGATAATTCGACGCACTTTTGAATACCTAGATGACAAGTGTTTTTCTACGGTTTTTAAGTCTCTTGTCCGACCACATATTGAGTATGCAAACCAGGTATGGAGTCCATATTTAATGAAGCACATAACAGCACTTGAAAATGTTCAGCGTCGATCAACTAAATTAATTCCTGGATATATAAAGAACTTGATTATAAAGAACGCCTAAAAAGATTAAACCTACCAACCCTTTCATATCGTCGTCTTAGGGGAGACATGATAGAAATTTACAAAATATTAACTGGGAAATATGATTCTTCTGTTACATCAAATTTTGTTACATTAAGGAAAAATGATTCAATAACGAGAGGGCACAACCTCAAAATATTTAAAGAAAGATGTCGATTAAACATCCGAAAAAATTCATTTATATACCGATCTACTGATGTATGGAATAGTCTGCCACAGTCTGTGGTAGATGCTCCATCAGTCCAATCATTTGAAGTAAGAATTGATAAACTATGGAAAAATCATCCTATAAAAAATTATTTTACTGCACCACCTCTACTATGGACTGTGTCACCTTTAGACGCATGCGCACAGTCTCAAAACAATGCTCAAGACAGAGCTGGCACAAGAGGCAGAAATGCCTAATACTGTACTAGCCAGAAAAGGACCTGTAAGAATCTGTAATAATTTTCTATTGTTTTATTTGTCATGACCTTGACACGAGATCAGTGATGCCTGATGCCAGTGATGAAAGACGGAGAGTAGTTCTTCAGTTTGAAAACATTAATTTACAATTTTAGTGTGACGCAGCCTTACTCTCGAAATGAATAATTATTTAAAAACTTACTTGTCGCTACATGGTTGTTCTTTCTATTCCATATAAGAAGATATGTTTATGTGTCTGACTCTGACTATCATGAGGGCATGACACTCCCGCCTCCGCTTCGAAAACGCGCCAAGCCGAGTTTGCGATAATGTGCTGCCACCTCACGGCGCTTATCTGTGTAATCGATGCAACGACATGATCACCTCGCTGTTAACATATCCATACTCTTATGTAAACAAATAATAAATTCCACAAAAGAGCAGCATTTCTTTTATGATTGATTATCAGATCATGTTTCTATAACATTGTGGCCACTAAACACTGTTATAATGTTTGTTTTGTAGATAAATTACGCAAGATGTTTCAGAAAATAGTGTTGCGTAACTATAAGTGGTGTGTGAATCGGCCTGTCAAAATTACAACATGGTGGCGTTTCAGAGAATTTTCGATTACATTTACACAAATCTGTTGATAAATACGATAACACTGTGGAGGACAGGGCGTCGTAGCAAATGTGCAGACAAGATATGGTAAAAGCATAATTTGCCCCAAGGTCATTCCTGTGTGGAACTAATTGGCCTTGTCAGCACGTGTTGCTGAGCTGGCTCCCAGTTTCAAGCTCATGTATTTTCCAAGGCAAACGGGACCTCGCGGCCTCGCCCAACTTTCCTTCTGTATGGTGGTGTTTTTAGAAACAATATTTTTTAATGTTCCTTGATAGTAGTCACTATAAGAATTATAATGGTAGTTGTGTCAGGTATTTAAGTAAAATATTAAGCAAACCACGTATGTGTAATTTCAAGACATGACGTTTTCTGACGGTTTGCTAGTACCACACACATTTAATTTATTTTCCCCTTGTCATAATCACCAGTTGAAATGCAGTGGTGCCTGTTTCATGTACGTAGGGGAAATATAAAGGAAACTGTAATTTTATGAAATTTCTAATTAAAAATAATTTTCCAACAATGTTCTGACAGATTTAATATTGCCAGTAAATATTTAGAATTGCTTTTATCTTTTCTTTTGTAGTTATAGTAATTAATTCAAATGCAATGGTACTTCCTTCAAGTACATAAATGAAATATTAATGAAACTGCAATTTGTTTAATGTTTCATTTTTCCTAAACGTAGAGCTCTCATATTTGAGTTTGTACATAAATCACAAGATTACTTTGGTATCCAAGTGCATTGTATACCACAATGCATTGCTCCATAAACAGACCTTGTGCGTTTGTGCTATCAATTGATAAGCCATCACTGTAATCATATTATCGTCCACACAATTCTTTGCATGTCTGGAAAAAACGTCGTCAAACATAGCCCATTTTAACAGCCGAAGTACTACTTTTTAGTGACGGATATCATGATATTTGTACGACCATATTCATTTATTTTTCTTCTTTGTTTGTAACTTTTCAAAATGGCCATACTGATTAACATAATCTCGCAAATAATTTTGTATGGCCGCAGGCATAAATAATGAAAACCAAAATACGACACAGATAGGGAAAAATCATTAACTCCACACCAATTGCACCACCAAAAAATCTGTTATCAGTGCAGAATCATGAACTGACATTATAACAGATTATAATAGATAATTTTATAAACGACCATGTATATTGCATGATAATAAACTAAGGCCACTATCTCCCCATCTTGTCAGCAATTCATCTGACTTCCCCATTTTCAGAGTTGTCTTTCTCTAGAATTGGTGTCCGCTGCAGGATTTACCCCCTGTGTAGGGTCTTGCACTTGCCCTGACAGAAACACCAGATAGAAGGGAGTTTTGATAGTCCGGTGCTCTACTGTGCGACCACCGCTCTCAATTCTCCATTTTTGCATAATCTCTTTTTCTTTATTTCTTGCCTACTGTTTTGCTTAATTCTGTTATGTATTGTTTTTTCTGTTTCCTCCAACAATGAACAACTGTTGTTCCATGATCACTATTGAGTGGTCAACCTACTATACAGAGACAGATGCCACTTAATTTCCTCCTCCCCTCTATATCCACAGCAGGTTATTTAGTTAAGTGACTAGAGACAGTGGTAGAGGAAGAAGTCATCCCTTCCGTGCTACTGTTAGCCTTAAGCTCCTTTAGCAGCTATTAAGACATGAAGTTTAACTGAAATAGCATCACTGACAACATTGCCTAGCTACTCTTAGTTTTTACTTGCATGTTCCCTGAATGTTAATCAGGACCACGTCCGCTTGAGTCATTTACGATTATACTAGCCTATGTCCCATCCCTGTAATATGATATAGGGAGTAGGGATAGGACCTAGTTTAATGGTAAACGACTCGAGCAGGACAGTCAGACCATCATGTTATACTCAATATACTGTTATAGACATAGTTATGCTAGTAGAAGATACTCAGTCACTCAGTGCATGGCATTTTGACATGTCAAGTTACAGAAATTGCAAGAATAACATGTTTTAACTGGTGATTTCCCTGTGATTTATTTTGCTACTGCAACAGGTTTTTTTTAATTCACAGAAAATGATGAAAAATACATTAATAATAAATATAATAGTAAACATAACTGTTATGCTCAGTAGAGATTTATGGTAACAAATAACAAACATTAACTCTGTAAATAATGCTTTTACTTTACAATTCCAGATTTGTGCATAGATTATTGAGAACGATAACAACAATGACCGGTCAATGACCGGAATTAAAGATGTTTGTACTTTGTAGCTGCAATGCCAACAGGTGAAATCTACATTGTTCTTCCTACGTATATTATTAGCTATGACATTTTATTGCAGCTTTGAAGATCACTTGCACGGTTCGCACATTTTGCAGGGACTTGGCGGTCACTACCTCCTGGAGCAGTCTGTTGCAGTCTGGGATTGTTCAAGGAAAGAAGACATCTGCCTACACTATGTCCTGCAGACATGTTGTAGCTGCAGGTAGGTGGAATTTATGGTGATGAGGCAATGGTAAAATTTGAGGAACACAATCTACAGCTTATGAATCTCGACTGAAGGTTTTAAACTTGCCAACATTAACCTACCCAATACATAGATTATGAAGTAATGTTATTAATGTAACTACTTGCATGGCATTTTTACTACCTGTCATGATGTGTTTAAACAGGATCTGTCACCTGTATGGTAACAGGGAAGTAAGGAGACATTATTTAGCCAGATAGTCATTGTTATAAGCCAAATTCAGTAAAGACAAGAGCATTAAAATGTAGGCAAATAGCTTGATGATGTTAGATATGTGTGTATAATGTATCTATGTAGGCGCTATATATTGTATGTATATAGTCACTCAGGCTCTTTGTTACAACATTGTGCAGTGTGGACTGTCATGTGAGCCACACAAGAAGGAAGTCTCATTTGGATGATGTAACATTCCAAGATGTTATCATTGCTGAGTGTCATAGGGTCGATGACAGGTAAGTATTTGTTTATGAATTAATATTTGTAACGCCTGAGTGACATCCAACTTGGCAACCACAAATCAATCTCTGAAAACGCCAACATGTCTGACTTTGCGTGCTTACTAGGTAGTGCTAAATATCATTAGAAATTGTTGCTTAGACAACGACATGTTGTGTTTAGGTTTCTGACAAGACAGTTTAGTTACCGGGGTATGTGTTTTTCAGATAACTTTAAAAAAATTAAATTATCTTTAAAATTGCAAGAAAATGAAATCTACAATATGTACAGCAAACCTTTGGTTCCCCACAAATATTCTCCTTTCTAGTATTAAATATGGTGTAGATATAGTGAGGTATGTCTGTATACTTGCACATGTTTACTATGTATGGTGATTATTTGAACATGTGGTTATTGCATAACATTAAAACAATGCAGATTTATTGCTAACAGACTGATTAATAGGTACAGCCTGTGGTCTATAATAACTGGGTAAACAATTGTGAGTGATGGCGTTTAGTGGGCTGGTAATACCTTTTGGGTAAAGAAAACCAGCTGCCTTGTGCCTTCAGTATTGTCACAATGCCTGTATAAGATATATCTTTGACAATAGCATCAGACAGAAATTTGCATGTAACATTTGGAATGCACAATATAAACCATATAAGACAGGGTTGTGGGTGAAAATCAAATTCAGCATTTTATTATTACATAACCATGTCACATTATTAACTAGGAGATACTAAATGTATCAGCTTGCAGATTGATTCCAGATTTGATTACATTTCTAGTGAGAAATACAGTTATACCTTTCTGTATCATCGATGTCTGCCAAAGAAAAATCAGCGAGACGATAGAGATGAGAGAGGGTTGGCCAGCCACCAAGAGAGACACCGGTTACGTGATCTTCCTGGTACCGCTATCATGTGATCACTATTAATAAAGTCACATGATGTCTGAGAGTTGACCATCCAATACTGACGAAGGTGTTGTGAGGACACCAAAAGCTTTGTGAGAGACATCAAGTATTCAGAAAGGTATCACTACTTCCCAATACTAAATGTAGCCACATGTGATCTTGTAAACTACTGCTATGTACACTGAGCCTACAATATACAGCACTGGCTTATTTGAAGGAGTTTGAAATAATATCACAGACAGCTACTAGCTATTAGTGCAAAACACATGGAGTCAGCCTGGTAACTGCCACCTGCTTTGTCAATTTCAAATCAAACATTTAATGACATTGTCATGATTACAATTACAGAAACTGAGTCTGTCGCCACTTGCTCTCACTGGGCCCCAATTTTTAGGCAATCACCTGCAGGCTCGAGGTGGGGATGACCACACCAGTCACCAGTGCTTGCTAGCAACACAGGTGCGCCTGTGTTCTGAGTCCATTTTTATACACTTTGTATACTAATGACTGTCGGAGCGTTGATCCATCTACATCGATGTACCATGTTTGTGAGGTTTTCTGATGATACAGCCAGGCTCGCTCTTTTGAGTGATTTTGCCTCATACCAGTCATCTTTCTTCAGTGGTTCATTTCTCCAGTTGGTGCAGTACCAACTTTCTGCATCTCAATGTTTCCATCTTCCGTTGTAATTGAACTGTCATTAGTCCTATTGTCATCAATGGTGAACCTGTAGAACAGATCGGTTCATTAAAGTACGTTTTGGGTTGTGTTAGATACAAAATTGTCCTTTACAGAGCATGTTACAGCCGTGCAAAAAAAATTTACAACAAAATTGATTGATTAGAATTTTGTTGATCTAGCTGAAACTTATCTTCCTGTCCACAAACAGTGGACGTCTTAAATCAGTTCACATAAACAATGAATTACAATAAACAATAAATTAGCAGCAGGCTTTAGCAGCCTAGTTGGTGCAGTTGAATCTTGCTGATGCAAGACTCCATGACCAAACTTTATGATAGACCACTATAAATGTATATTTGTTTGCATTATAGATTAAGTATGTTAAAAAGTTTGTTGTGTGTATTGATGTAACGTGGGGATGATTAAAGATATTTGTCTTTTTAATCAGTGCCACACTACTGGTTGTGCACACATCACTTCCCTTCATACGACAAATGTACATGCCAAGTTTACAGCAATGTCATTCATGTAGAATAGAAAAAGCAAAGGCCCCTGGCAGTAGTGCACCAGGTGTTTACTGTTTCTATTTAAGCTATTATCACTACTACACATATTGCCTTCTGTTAAATATATAAGTTTAATGTTCACCTTTGGCAGAAAGTATGCCAATTTG
The DNA here is from genome assembly GCA_025642075.2 of Ridgeia piscesae. NCBI lineage: Eukaryota > Metazoa > Annelida > Polychaeta > Sabellida > Siboglinidae > Ridgeia > Ridgeia piscesae. Next base: position 18,701 of record JAODUO010002711.1, read on the forward strand.
CATATAAGCAGTTTAAAGTATACTGAATTGAATTAGATCTGGTGACATCTGATCCGAGCAAAGTAACCAGCTAAAAATTTAAGTTTTATCGAGGGGGTTGTTTTCATAATTTTTGGTGAGTTATTCCATGTTACAGATCATTGCAATGGTTATATTAGTATCTTTCAGATGGTGTATTATAATATTGTATTTTTGTTATGTGTTGCAGGATAAAAGACCGATTGAATGCCAATATTACTTTTAATATTAATGGTTATCCATGGTAATGACGTCTGGTATCGTGTTTATTGGTACAGTGAAATGTTGATATTAATATTGTCATGTGTTTTCATTATTCACATCTAGGTGCTGAACTGTTTTCCAGTCAAGATGCAGATTCTTTACAAAGTGAACCGCATAGATACAAGCCATAACAACACATTAACACCCAACGTAGTCCGCTGTAGATAACAATGTAGTCGCCTGATATTGCTTATTATATAGACAGTTTCATACCACAACATGTCCAAGAAAGCGAAGTTGGCATCTGCGACCAGCGGAGACATACACGTGACGAATTGGTCAATATGTGTTCTCTGTCAACAGTCATCCGAAGCACATTTGACGGACCCGTGCAATTGCACCTCCGAAGGGTTATAAGTCATTAGCCGACAACCTAGAGGAACTACACTGCCTCAATGCACTTCCACTGCAGATGGAGTTGTCACGATTGAACGATGGATCTGGAATTGAAAGAACTCATGCGGAATAGTGCAAAGTGGCACAAATAGTGCAAAGTGGCACAAACCGTGCTGGCTCCTTTGCAGTTAGACCCAGGTGGATCGTGCCAGGAGACGAAAGGAGCAACTACAACCAAAAACTAATCCCAGTACACCAGTAAAATCACGACTGAGGTCCACCTACCCCCTTCCAAAGGCTGGTATTTGATAAACCACATATACCATAATATTGGAGTTTTTTTACATGTTTATTAGAGTAATATTGGAATTAAAAAAACAATGTCCTGTTTTCAGCTTCTATGGATGCGAACTGTCACTGATTTACAGTGTGTCACCATCACAGAGTAAGTCACCAGGAACATTCTATTTCACCTCATTCTTTGTAATGACAAATGGATGACGAATCTGAGACTTCATGTATATGTATTGGTGTATGTGTGTGACATGTGTTTTGCAAGTGTCCTAGCCATCCGCCAAGATTAAACAAGATGTTTCAGGATGTTACACCCAACTGAGTATGCTTACAGCAGATGCCTGCACCAGACACTGACACAGGAAGCAGTTACGCCATCCACCGAAAGTCACAAAGATGTTGATGTTGCACAATGTTATATACAACCAGCACTGTGTATGACTGCAGCAGATGATGTTTCTCCAGAACGGTGGATTTCAGTTCACATCCTAAATCTTTTAGTAGTTTTTTTGCACTTTAAAACCAGGATTAACATAATGAATATTATTTGTTTGATCTCATGATGTTGTTATGTTATAGTGTGTACTTGCTATAGTGTCATGGTATTGCAGCTGTTTGTTTCCATCACCAGGTACTGTGAAATGGAGTCTGCTTTTACACCATTTCGTTGTTTGTAATGTATTACATGTATATATTGAATATACCTACTGGTAGCATATATTGTTTATAGCTATTTTGTATTTTATTCATATCTTATATCTGGTTTGATTAAATTTGCAATGGTCACTGTGTGTCATTTATCTTGTGTGAAATAATAAAAATAGTACTCACATTAATGTCAAACAAATCCTCTAAAGGCAAACGGGCTTCACAGTACCATCACCGTGTGTGTTTGAAGGGAACAACTGAAGATATGTTGTATCATGTTGTTAATTGTCGATTTCATTGTCATCAAATTTTGACGTTTCCGCTCAAGTTGAGACCCGGCGCATCTTAAGCACCCTATACAGTTAGCCATGACCTACTAGTTCAGCCACTGTCCATTAGAAATAGACAATACGGAGAAAAAGAGATTTCCTCAATCATTTCGCAGAAGACTTTCCAGGCGTCTGTTTCTGAACTTTAACAGCAGACAGTATACATAGAAAATAATACAATTGTCTAATTGGTCTGAAGTTCTGTATGCCAGACGTGAAGTTATATTTGCGTGTGTACTTCCGCACTCTTTCTTAAACAGTTGTTCTCTGCTTGTGCTGTTGTCAGCGCAGTCTATACTTCTGCACTAACTAATAAGGAAGCTGGTATCCTACCTACGGCCATGCCCAGTGGTCACCATCCAAAGAACTACGCCTGGTCTGTTGCACTGGTTTGTACCCCCACCATTTAGTTTTGACTACTGCATTCTACTAATCTAATTGCCACTATGACTTCGTATATAATAATTATAATATTTCATAAAAGTAATTAATACGGGACTTATGCAAACTCATAATTCCTAATGTGGTTATATGATGACCATATTAATTGTCACGGTACTTGCATTACATGCATCAGGTATTACTTATATGAAGTATGTTATCAGGTAATACTCAACATGTCTGCTTTCTTTTTTACATACAGTAGTTAGAAACAAAAAAGACCGTAGTATGTGAAATGGGGTGAGCGCCGATGGTGACATCTATAAAAACTACAACTCGTCTCTTAATGGTTTATATAATAATAATAAATAATTATATTTATTTAGGATGGCTTAGATAAATACAGCGCACATTAAAATATAAATTGGACTTCTTTTCAGTGGAGTCCTCATACATACAAGTACAGGCGTACAACAATCTGAACAAGATTGCCACATAGAGAATCAACTCTAGATGATAGGTGGACAAGGAAGTCTAGCTTTGGTTTATCGAGAGTCCAACCTATCTATCTAAATGTACCCCACCCTTCTTGGGTATATGTCGATTTTATTTTTAAATATATTAACACTATTACACAATCAGCTGATAATCTGTTCAATTCATTTATTGTTCTTTGTCAAAATAAGAATTTTCTAATATCTAGTCTACACTGTTTCTTTGCTTCTACTAAATACTACCTAAAAGTAAAAGGACTTAGGATTAACTATTAGTGCTGATATGAAGGGATCAGAGCAGTGAAAGGAAACCAAATTCTTGGATTAATTAGGCGAAAAATAGTGTATAAGGAAAATAACTAATTATACCACTGTACAAAACAATAGTTAGGCCTCGTTTCTAATATTGTATATGTACAATTTAAGTAAGGAGGCTATATCGCAAGAAGGGTATTGATATGCTAGAAAAATTACAAAGGAGATCTCGAGCATCCAAAATGATACTCAGGAATATTAGGTATGAAATGCGTCTAAAAGAATGTGGTTTAACAACACCAGAAACCAGGAGATTTAGATGAAATCAGACAGAAGTGTTTAAAATATTGAATGGATATGAAAATATTGACTGAAATATTTTTTCTAAGGACTAGAGGACGTAGAGTTTAATTAGCAAAGAAACAGTGTAGACTAGATATTAGAAAATTCTTATTTTGACAAAGAACAATAAATGAATTGAACAGATTATCAGCTGATTGTGTAATAGTGTTAATATATTTAAAAATAAAATCCGCATATACCCAAGAAGGGTGGGGTACATTTAGATAGATAGGTTGGACTCTCGATAAACCAAAGCTAGACTTCCTTGTCCACGTATCATCTAGAGTTGATTCTCTATGTGGCAATCTTGTTCAGATTGTTGTACGCCTGTACTTGTATGTATGAGGACTCCACTGAAAAGAAGTCCAATTTATATTTTAATGTGCGCTGTATTTATCTAAGCCATCCTAAATAAATATAATTATTTATTATTATTATATAGAGCCGACCGCTCCAAGAGACGAGTTGGAATTCTTAGTTACCTCAGTATTCGCCAGATGTCACCATCGGCGCTTGCGGTTTCACCGTACTACGTGCTTTTTTACTGTTCTCTTCTGTATGTGTGTGCGAGAGAAAAAGACAGAGAGATAGAGGGAGAGAGTGGGGGAGTTGGAGAGAGAGAGACATGTTAGTCTTGACATGCACTAATGTTAGACCTGATGTATACTTCATATAGGGGTAATACCTGATGCATATTGTGTACAGGGGTAGTGGGTGAAATTACCAATGACAATTAATATGGTCATCTGGCCACATTGTAAGGAATTATGGTTGCATAAATTCCTTGTAATTACTTTTTATGAAATATTATAATTATTATATACGAAGTCATAATTAACAGTAGATTGTAGAAATGCAGTAGTCAAGCTAGAAGCATAGCTTGGTGCAAGTCCTTAAACCAGTTACAATTAACCAGTTGTCCGAGTTCGCTAAGGATAGACCAGGCATAGTTCTTGGATGAGTAGGAGCTTGACCACTGAGATGGCCGTAGGTAAGAGATACCAGCTCCTTATTAGTTAGTGCAGAGGTGCACTAGACCTGACGCTGACCAATAGCAAGCAAGAGAGCGAAGTAGCCAGTATTTAAAGAAAGAGTAGTGCGCGATCAGGGAAGGAGGAGGGAGAGCACGCACGCACCATGTAACTTCACGTCTGGCGCCCACGGAGCCAGGCCAGTTAGACAATTGTATTGACTTCTGTATTATGCTGTCTGTATTAAAGTTCTTGAAACGAACACTTGGAAAAGTCTTCTGCGAATGATTAAGTAATTAGAATCTCTCTCCATGAGTATCTGATTTCTAATGGACAGTGACACGTACTGTGGCTGAACTGAATAGGTCATGGCTAACTGTCTATGGGGTCAGTACGTAGGGGGAATATTGCGTTACGTGCCCAAGATTAGAACGCCGGGTCTATGACTATACAACAAGAGGCAGATGCGGATTGATGACGAGTAAATCAGTAGACCGGCCAATTCTAACAACATGATACAACACATATCTTGGGTTGTTTCCTTCAAACACACACAGTGATGTGAATTGCTGTGAAACCCATTTGCACCTTCGAGGATTTGTTTGACATTAATGTGAAATACTATTTTTATTATTTCACACAAGATAAATGACACACAGTGACCATTGCAAATTTAATCAAACCAGATATAAGATATGAATAAAATACAAAATAGCTATAAACAATATATGCTACCAGTAGGTATATTCCATATATATCATGTAATACATTACAAACAACGAAATGGTGTAAAAGCAGACTCCATTTCACAGTACCTGGTGATGGAAACAAACAGCTGCAATACCATGACACTATAGCAAGTACACACTATAACATAACAACATCATAAGATCAAACAAATAATATTCATTATGTTAATCCTGGTTTTAAAGTGCAAAAAACTACTAAAAGATTTAGGATGTGAACTGAAATCCACCGTTCTGGAGAAACATCATCTGCTGCAGTCATACACAGTGCTGGTTGTATATAACATTGTGCAACATCAACATCTTTGTGACTTTCGGTGGACGGTGTAACTGCTTCCTGTGTCAGTGAATTCCACAGTGTGATTGAACGCACATAGACTGAGTAAGTTGTAAGTTGTGCAGGCGGCTGGCAGTGTTTGTAGTTTGTGTTCGTGCTTTCGTCTGGTGCAGGCATCTGCTGTAAGCATACTCAGTTGGGTGTAACATCCTGAAACATCTTGTTTAATCTTGGCGGATGGCTAGGACACTTGCAAAACACATGTCACACACATACACCAATACATATACATGAAGTCTCAGATTCGTCATCCATTTGTCATGAAGAATGAGGTGAAATAGAATGTTCCTGGTGACTTACTCTGTGATGGTGACACACTGTAAATCAGTGACAGTTCGCATCCATAGAAGCTGAAAACAGGACATTGTTTTTTTAATTCCAATATTACTCTAATAAACATGTAAAAAAACTCCAATATTATGGTATATGTGGTTTATCAAATACCAGCCTTTGGAAGGGGGTAGGTGGACCTCAGTCGTGATTTTACTGGTGTACTGGGATTAGTTTTTGGTTGTAGTTGCTCCTTTCGTCTGCTGGCGCGATCCACCTGGGTCTAGCTGCAAAGGAGCCAGCACAGTTTGTGCCACTTTGCACTATTTGTGCCACTTTGCACTATTCCGCATGAGAGTTCTTTCAATTCCAGATCCATCGTTCAATCGTGACAACTCCATCTGCAGTGGAAGTGCATTGAGGCAGTGTAGTTCCTCTAGGTTGTCGGCTAATGACTTATAGCCCTTCAGAGTGTCTCTGGAGGTGCAATTGCATGGCATGACAGAGAACACAGTGACCAATTTGTCGCGCGTATGTCTCCAGTGGACGCAGACGCCAACTTTGCTTTCTTGGACTTGTTGTGGTATGAAACTGTGTATATAATAAGCAATATCAGGCGACTACATTGTTATCTACAGTGGACTACGTTGGGTGTTAATGTGTTGTTATGGCTTGTATCTATGCGGTTCACTTTGTAAAGTATCTGCATCTTGACTGGAAAACAGTTCAGCACCTAGATGTGAATAATGAAAACACATGACAATATTAATATCAACATTTCACTGTACCAATAAACACGATACCAGATGTCATTACCATGGATAACCATTAATATTAAAAGTAATATTGGCATTCAATCGGTCTTTTATCCTGCAACACATAACAAAAATACAATATTATAATACACCATCTGAAAGATACTAATATAACCATTGCAATGATCTGTAACATGGAATATTCCATGCAGTGATGCTAATATGCTGAGCCGGTAATCAATCATACCCCCCAATTTTTGGTCATGACGAACTCGCCAAAAATTATGAAAACAACCCCCTCGATAAAACTTAAATTTTTAGCTGGTTACTTTGCTCGGATCAGATCTAATTCAATTCAGTATACTTTAAACTGCTTATATGCAAATTGGCATACTTTCTGCCAAAGGTGAATATCTTTTTCATATATCTGCCCCACTAAAATGAAAATTACATATTTAACAGAAGGCAATATGTGTAGTAGTGACAATAGCTTAAATAGAAACAGTAAACAACTGGTGCAGTACTGCAAGGGACCTTTGCTTTTTCTATTCTACATGAATGACATTGCTGTAAACTTGGCATGTACATTTGTCGTATGAAGGGAAGTGATGTGTGCACAACCAGTAGTGTTTCTACGTGGACAGAAAACACTGACAGGGATTGAACCTGTCACACACAACACTTAACATGGCCCATTACTCACACATCAATGCACAGCAAGCATGTAATACACTAACACAAATGTATGTTTACATTAAACCAATGTGGTACAATCAGTTAATTTATAGTGGTCTATCATAAAGTTTGGTCATGGAGTCTTGCATCAGCAAGATTTAACTGCACCAACTAGGCTGCTAAAGCCTGCTGCTAATTTATTGTTTATTGTAATTCATTGTTTATGTGAACTGATTTAAGACGTCCACTGTTTGTGGATCAACAAAATTATAATCAATCAATTTTGTTCAATTTCAATTTTTTTTGCACGGCTGTAACATGCTCTGTAAAGGACAATTTTGTATCTAACACAACCCAAAACGTACTTTAATGAACCGATCTGTTCTACAGGTTCACCATTGATGACAATAGGACTAATGACAGTTCAATTACAACGGAAGATGGAAACATTGAGATGCAGAAAGTTGGTACTGCACCAACTGGAGAAACGTACCACTGAAGAAAGATATGACTGGTATGAGGCAAAATCACTCAAAAGAGCGAGCATGGCTGTATCATCAGAAAACCTCACAAACATGGTAGATGGATCAACGCTCCGACAGTCATTAGTATACAAAGTGTATAAAAATGGACTCAGAACACAACCCTGAGGCACACCTGTGTTGCTAACAAGCACTGGTGACTTTGTGTCATCCACTCGAACACACTGTGGGTGATTGCTTAAGAAATTGAGAACCCAGTGAACAAGTGTGGCTGGAAATTCCAGTTTCTGTAATTATCAATCATGACATGTCTCTGTAAGGCATTAAATGCTGATTTGAAATTGATAAATAAGATTTGAGCATAGTTACCAGCTGTTTCCATGTGTTTTGTTTTGCCTGTGAGATTTCCATTTGTAGCTGTCTGTGTGTATTTCAAAACTCAACTCAACCTCCTTGCTTTAATAAGCCAGTGCTGTATATTGTAGGCTCAGTGTACATAGCAGTAGTTTACAAGATCACATGTGGCTACATTTAGTATTGGGAAGTATAGTGACACCTTTCTGAATACTTGATGTCTCTCACAAAGCTTTTGGTGTCCTCACAACACCTTCGTCAGTATTGGACGGGCAACTCTCAGACGTCATGTGACTTTAATAGTAGTGATCACATGACAGTGGTACAAGGAAGATCACGGGAAGATTGTAACCGGTGTCTCTCTTGGTGGCTGGCCAACCCTCTCTCATCTCTATCGTCTCGCTGATTTTTCTTTGGCAGACATCGATGATACAGAAAGGTATAACTGTATTTCTCACTAGAAATGTAATCAAATCTGGAATCAATCTGCAAGCTGATACATTTAGTATCTCCTAGTTAATAATGTGACATGGTTATGTAATAATAAAATGCTGAATTTGATTTTCACCCACAACCCTGTCTTATATGGTTTATATTGTGCATTCCAAATGTTACATGCAAATTTCTGTCTGATGCTATTGTCAAAGATATATCTTATACAGGCATTGTGACAATACTGAAGGCACAAGGCAGCTGGTTTTCTTTACCCAACAGGTATTACCAGCCCACTAAACGCCATCACTCACAATTGTTTACCCAGTTATTATAGACCACAGGCTGTACCTATTAATCAGTCTGTTAGCAATAAATCGCCCTGACACTCGGTCAGGTTGGTGAACAAATAAGAGTAAGACAGGGTTGTGGGTGAACTTGTAGATCTGCATTGTTTTAATGTTATGCAATAACCACATGTTCAAATAATCACCATACATAGTAAACATGTGCAAGTATACAGACATACCTCACTATATCTACACCATATTTAATACTAGAAAGGAGAATATTTGTGGGGAACCAAAGGTTTGCTGTACACATTGTAGATTTCATTTTATTGCAATTTTAAAGATAATTTAATTTTTTTATTTAAAGTTATCTGAAAAACACATCCCCCGGTAACTAAACTGTCTTGTCAGAAGCCTAAACACAACATGTCGTTGTCTGAGCAACAATTTCTAATGATATTTAGCACTACCTAGTAAGCACGCAAAGTCAGACATGTTGGCGTTTTCAGAGATTGATTTGTGGTTGCCAAGTTGGATGTCACTCAGGCGTTACAAATATTAATTCATAAACAAATACTTACCTGTCATCGACCCTATGACACTCAGCAATGATAACATCTTGGAATGTTACATCATCCAAATGAGACTTCCTTCTTGTGTGGAGAATGGAGCTGTTTTGTTTGGGATGACACTCACATGACAGTGACCTGTCCACACTGCACAGTGTTGTAACAAAGAGCCTGAGTGACTATATGCATACACTATACAGCGCCTACATAGGTAAGATACATTATACACACATATCTAACATCAGGCTATTTGCCTAAATTTTAATGCTCTTGTCTTTACTGAATTTGGCTTATAACAATGACTATCTGGCTAAATAATGTCTCCTTACTTCCCTGTTACTCCTGCTTTTGTAAAGCTTCAGAGATTGACACCTGAGTACCTTCATACAGGTGACAGATCCTGTTTAAACACATCATGACAGGTAGTAAAAATGCCATGCAAGTAGTTACATTAATAACATTACTTCGTAATCTATGTATTGGGTAGGTTAATGTTGGCAAGTTTAAAACCTTCAGTCGAGATTCATAAGCTGTAGATTGTGTTCCTCAAATTTTACCATTGCCTCATCACCATAAATTCCACCTACCTGCAGCTACAACGTGTCTGCAGGACATAGTGTAGGCAGATGTCTTCTTTCCTTGAACAATCCCAGACTGCAACAGACTGCTCCAGGAGGTAGTGACCGCCAAGTCCCTGCAAAATGTGCGAACCGTGCAAGTGATCTTCAAAGCTTCAATAAAATGTCATAGCTAATAACATACGTAGGAAGGACAATGTAGATTTCACCTGTTGGCATTGCAGCTACAAAGTACAAACATCTTTAATTCCGGTCACTGACCGGTCATTGTTGTTATCGTTCTCAATAATCTATGCACAAATCTGGAATTGTAAAGTAAAAGCATTATTTACAGAGTTAACGTTTGTTATTTGTTACCATAAATCTCTACTGAGCATAACAGTTATGTTTACTATTATATTTATTATTAATGTATTTTTCATCATTTTCTGTGAATTAAAAAAAACCTGTTGCAGTAGCAAAGTAAATCACAGGGAAATCGCCAGTTAAAACATGTTATTCTTGCAAAATGTGTAAATTGCAAATCATACATAGAAGAGGTGATGCTTGAGAACAGGTTACAAGATGATTCCTGTAACTTGACATGTCAAAATGCCATGCACTGAGTGACTGAGTATCTTCTACTAGCATAACTATGTCTATAACAGTATATTGAGTATAACATGATGGTCTGACTGTCCTGCTCGAGTCGTTTACCATTAAACTAGGTCCTATCCCTACTCCCTATATCATATTACAGGGATGGGACATAGGCTAGTATAATCGTAAATGACTCAAGCGGACGTGGTCCTGATTAACATTCAGGGAACATGCAAGTAAAAACTAAGAGTAGCTAGGCAATGGGTAGTTGTCAGTGATGCTATTTCAGTTAAACTTCATGTCTTAATAGCTGCTAAAGGAGCTTAAGGCTAACAGTAGCACGGAAGGGATGACTTCTTCCTCTACCACTGTCTCTAGTCACTTAACTAAATAACCTGCTGTGGATATAGAGGGGAGGAGGAAATTAAGTGGCATCTGTCTCTGTATAGTAGGTTGACCACTCAATAGTGATCATGGAACAACAGTTGTTCATTGTTGGAGGAAACAGAAAAAACAATACATAACAGAATTAAGCAAAACAGTAGGCAAGAAATAAACAAGCATACAAACAAGCATACAAACAAGCATACAAACAAGCATACAAACAAGCATACAAACAAGCATACAAACAAGCATACAAACAAGCATACAAACAAGCATACAAACAAGCATACAAACAAGCATACAAACAAGCATACAAACAAGCATACAAACAAGCATACAAACAAGCATACAAACAAGCATACAAACAAGCATACACACAAGCATACACACAAGCATACACACAATACACACAAGCATACACACAAGCATACACACAAGCATACAAACAAGCATACAAACAAGCATACAAACAAGCATACAAACAAGCATACAAACAAGCATACAAACAAGCATACAAACAAGCATACAAACAAGCATACAAACAAGCATACAAACAAGCATACACACAAGCATACACCAAATAACCAAGTAACTAAGCAACAAAGTAACCAAGCAACCAAGTAGCCAAGTAATCAAATAACCATGTAACCAAATAATGAAGGAACCAAGTATCCAAGCAAACAAGTAACCAAGCAGCCAAATAACCAAGCAACCAATTAACCAAGTAACCAAGCAAACAAGCAAACAAGCCACCAAGTAACCAAGTAAACAAGCAACAAAGTAACCAAGCAATCAAATAAACAAGTAACCAAGTATCCAATCAATCAAGTAACCAAGCAAACAAGTAACCAAACAAATAAGTAACCAAACCAACAAGCAACCAAGTAACCAACCAAATAAATAACCAAACAAACAAGTAACCAAGCAACCAAGTAACCAAGCAACCAAGTAACCATGTAATGAAACAACCAAGTAACCAAGTAACCAAACAAACAATAAATAATTTACCAGGTAACCAAACAAACAGGTAACCAAGCAAACAAATATAGCCAAGTAACCAATCAACCAAGCAGCTATGCAACGAAGCAAACAAGTAACCAAGCAACCAAGTAACCAAGCAGCTATGCAACGAAGCAAACAAGTAACCAAGAAACCAAGTAACAAAGCAACCAAGTAATGAAGCAACCAAGTAACCAAGCATTAAAGTAACCAAGTAAGCAAATAACAGAACAACAAAGTAACCAAGCAAACAATAAATAAATAACCAGATAACCAAGCAACCAAATAACCAAGCAATCAAGAAACCAAGTAACCAATCAACCAAGTAACCATGCAACCAAGTAACCAAGCAACTAAATAACCAACCAAACAATTAACCAAGCAAACAAGTAACCAAGCAATTAAGTAACCAAGAAGCCACGTAACAAAGCAATAAAGTAACCAAGCAACAACGTAACCAAGCAACTAAGTAACGAAACAACCAAGAATCCATGTAACCAAGGAAACAATAAATAATTAACCAGATAACCAAGCAACCAAGTAAAAAAGCAACCAAGTAATCAAGAAACCAACCAAGTAACCAAGTAACCAAGCAATCAAGTAAATAAGAAACCAAGTAACTAAACAACCAAGAAACCAAGCAACCAAGCAACCAAGTAACCAAGCAAACAAGTAACCAAGGAATCAAGTAACTATGCAACAAAGTAACCAAGCAACCATGCAACCAAGTAATCAAGCAAACAAGCAACCAATTAACCAAATAACCAAGCAATCAAGTAACCAAGCAACCAAGTAACCAGCAATCAAGTAATCAAACAACCAAGTAACCAAGCAACGAAGTAACCAAGCAAGCAAATAACCAAGTAACTAAGCAACAAATTAACCAAGCAACCATGTAGCCAAGTAATCAAATAACCATGTAACCAAATAACGAAGGAACCAAGTAACCAAGTAACCAAGCAAACAAGCAACCAAGCAACCAAGTAACAAAGCAACCAACTAACCAACCAACAAAGTAAACAAGTAACCAAGTAACCAAGCAACCAAGTAACCAAGCAACAAAGTAACGAAAGAACCAAGTAACCAAGCAACCAAGTAACCAAGAAACCAAGTAACAAAGCAACCAAGTAAACAAGCAAACAAGTAACCAAGCAACCAAGCAACCAAGCAACCAAGCAACCAAGCAACCAAGCAACCAAGCAACCAAGCTACCAAGCAACCAAGCAAACATGTAAACAAGCAACCAAGCATCGAAGTAACCAAGCAAAAAGTAACCAGTAACCAAGCAACTATGTAACGAAGCAACCAAGTAACCAAGCAACCAAGTAACCAGTCAACCAAGTAAAGAAGCAATAAAGTAACCATGCAAACAAGCTACCAAATAGCCAAGTTACCAAATAACCAAGTAAACAAATAACGAAGGAACCAAGAAACCAAGTAACCAGGTAAACCAGCAACCAAGCAATCAAATAAACAAGTAACCAAGTATCCAATCAATCAAGTAACCAAGCAACCAAGTAATCAAGCAAATAAGTAACCAAACCAAGAAGCAACCAAGTAATCGAGCAAATAAATAACCAAACAAACAAGTAACCAAGCAATCAAGTAACCAAGCAACCAAGTAATGAAACAACCAAATAACCAAGTAACCAAACAAACAATAAATAATTTACCAGGTAACCAAACAAACAGGTAACCAAACAAACAAATAACCATGTAGCCAATCAACCAAGTAACCAAGCGACCAAGTAACCAAGCAGCTATGCAACGAAGCAAACATGTAACCAGGAAACCAAGTAACAAAGCAACCAAGTAATGAAGCAACCAAGTAATAAAGCAAACAAGTAACCATGCAACCAAGTAACCAAGTAACCAAGCAACAAAGTAACCAAGCAACCAAATAACAGAACAACAAAGTAACCAAGCAAACAATAAATAAATAACCAGATAACCAAGCAACCAAATAACCAAGCAATCAAGAAACCAAGTAACCAATCAAACAAGTAACCATGCAACCAAGTAACCAAGCAACTAAATAACCAAGCAAACAATTAACCAAGCAAACAAGTAACCAAGCAATTAAGTAACCAAGAAACCACGTAAAAAAGCAATCAATTACCAAGCAACAGAGTAACCAAGCAACTAAGTAACGAAACAACCAAGTAATCAAGAAACCAACCAAGTAACAAAGCAATCAAGTAACCAGGCAACCTAGTAAACAAGCAACAAAGTATCCAAGCAAAGAAGTTACCAAGTAACCAAGTAACCAAGCAAGCAAGTAAATAAGAAACCAAGTAACTAAACATCCAAGAAACGAAGCAACCAAGCAACCAAGTAACCAAGCAAACAAGTAACCAAGCAAACAAGCAACCAATTAACCAAATATCCAATCAATCAAGTAACCAAGCAACCAAGTAACCAAGTAACCAAGCAATCAAGTAATCAAACAACCAAGTAACCAAGCAACGATGTAACCAAGCAAGCAAATAACCAAGTAACTAAGCAACAAAGTAACCAAACAACCAAGTAGCCAAGTAATCAAATAACCATGTAACCAAATAACGAAGGAACCAAGTAACCAAGCAAACAAGCAACCAAGCAACCAAGTAACCAAACAACAAAATAACGAAGCAACCAAATAATCAAGCAACCAAGTAAACAAGCAAACAAGTAATGAAGCAACCAAGTAACCAAGTAAACAATAACCAATTAACCAAGTAACCAAGCAACCAAGTAACCAAGCAACTACGTAACGAAGCAACCAATTAACATAGCAACCAAGAAACCAAGCAACAAAGTAACCAAGTAACGAGTCAACCAAGTAACCAAATAACGAACGAACCAAGAAACCAAGTAACCAAGTAACCAAGCAAGCGAGTAACCATGCAACCTAGTAACCAATAATTCAAACATCCAAGCAACCGTATAACCATGCAATCAAGCAACATAGTAACCAAGCAACCAAGCAACGAAGTAACCAAGCAACCAAGTAACCAAGCAACCAAGTTACCAAGTAACCAATCAACCAAGTAACCAAGCAACCAAGTAACCAAGCAACCAAGGAACAAAGAAACCAAGAAACAAAGCAATCAAATAATCAAGCAACCAAGTAACCAATCAACCTAGTAACGAAGCAACCATGCAACTTAGTAACCAAGTAACGCAAGCAATCCAAGTAAAGCTAACCATAGCAACCAAGTACGCAAAGTAACCAAGTAACCAAAGTAACCAAGTAATTAAACAAGTCAAACAATCCAAGCAAACATAACCAAGTAACTAAGCAACAAAGTAACCAAGCAACCAAGTAACCAAGCAACCAAGTAACCAAGCAGCCAAATAAACAAGCAACCAAGTAACCAAGTAACCAAGCAACCAAGCAAACAAGCCACCAAGTAACCAAGCAATCAAATAAACAAGTAACCAAGTATCCAATCAATCAAGTAACCAAGCAAACAAGTAACCAAACAAATAAGTAACCAAACCAACAACCAACCAAGTAATCAAGCAAATAAATAACCAAACAAACAAGTAACCAAGCAACCAGGTAACCAAGCAACCAAGTAATGAAACAAATAAGTAACCAAGTAACCAAACAAACAATAAATAATTTACCAGGTAACCAAACAAACAGGTAACCAAGCAAACAAATAGCCAAGTAACCAATCAACCAAGTAACCAAGCAACCAAGTAACCAAGTAACCAAGTAACAAAGCAACCAACTAACCAAGCAACAAAGTAACCTAGTAAAAAAGCAAACAAGTAAGCAAGCATCCAAGCAAGCAAGAAAAAAGCAACCAAGTATCCAAGCAACCAAGTAACCAAGCAACCAAGTAACGAAAGAACCAAGTAACCCAGCAACCAAGTAATCAAGAAACCAAGTAACAAAGCAACCAAGTAAACAAGCAACCAATTAACCAATTAACCAAGCAACCAAGTAACCAAGCAACCAAGTAACCATATAACCAAGCAAACATGAAAACAAGCAACCAAGTAACAAGGCAACCAAGTAACCAAGCAACCAAGAAACCAAGGAACCAAGTTACCAAGTAACCTTGTAATCAAGCAACCAAGTAACCAATCAACCAAGTAACGAAACAACCACGTAACCATGCAACCTAGTAACCAAGCAACCAGGTATACAACTAAGAAGTTACGAAGTTACCAAGTAACCAAGTAAGCAAGCAACCTTTTAACCAAGTAACCAAGCACCCAAGTAACCAAGAAACCAAGTAATCAAGCAACCAAGTAGCCAAGTAATCAAATAAACAAGTAACCAAATAAAGAAGGAACCAAATAACCAAGTAACCGAGCATCGAAGTAACCAAGCATACAAGTAACCAAGTAACCAAGCAGCCAAGTAACCAAGCAACCAATAAACCAAGTAACCAAGCAACATGGTAAACAAGCTACCAAGCACCCGAGTAAAAATGCAAACAAGTAACCAAGCAACCAAGTAACAAACCAACCAACTAACCAAGCAACAAAGTAACGAAGTAAAAAAGCAACCAAGTAACCAAGCAACCAATTAACCAAGCAACCAAGTAGCCAAGCAACATAGTAGCCAAGTAATCAAATAACAAAGTAACCAAATAACGAAGGAACCAAATAACAAAGTAACCAAGCATCCAAGTAACCAAGCATCCAAGTAACCAAGTTACCAAGCAGCCAAATAACCAAGCAACCAAGCAAACAGGCTACCAATCAACCGAATATAAGTGCAACCAAGTAACCAAGGAACCAAGAAACAAAGCAACCAACTAACCAAGCATCCAAGCAAGCAAGAAAAAAGCAACCAAGTATCCAAGCAACCAAGTAACCATGCAACCAAGTAACGAAAGAACCAAGTAACCAAGCAACCAACTAACCAAGAAACCAAGTAACAAAGCAACCAAGTAAACAAGCAACCAATTAACCAAGCAACCAAGTAACCAAGCAACCAAGTAACCATATAACCAAGCAAACATATAAACAAGCAACCAAGTAACAAGGCAACCAAGTAACAAAGCAACCAAAACACCAACGAACCAAGTTACCAAGCATCCTTGTAATCAAGCAACCAAGTAACCAGTCAACCAAGTAACGAAGCAACCATGTAACCAAGCAACCAGGTATCAAAGCAACGAAGTTACCAAGTAACCAAGTAAACAGGCAACCTATTAACCAAGTAACCAAGCAACCAAGTAACCAAGCAACCAAGTAACCAAGCAATTAAGTAACCAAGCTACGAAGTAACCAAGCAACGAAGTAACCAAGAAAGCAAATAACAAAGCAACCAAGTAACTAAGCAACAAAGTAACCAGGCAACCAAGTAACCAAGCATCCAAGTAGCCAAGTAACCAAATAACCAAATAACCAAATATCCAAATAACCAAGTAACCAAATAACGAAGCAACCAGGTAACCAAATAACCAAGCAAACAAGCAACCAATTAACCAAGTAACCAAGAAAGCAAATAACCAAGCAACAAAATAACTAAGCATAAAATTAACCAAGCAACCAAGTAACCAAACAGCCAAATAACCAAGCAACCAAGTAACCAAGTAACCAAGTAACCAAGCAACCAGGCAAACAAGCAAACAAGTATCCAAGGAACCAAGCAACAAAATAACGAAGCAACCAAATAATCAAGCAACCAAGTAAACAAGCAAACAAGTAATGAAGCAACCAAGTAACCAATCAAACAATAACCAATTAACCAAGTAACCAAACAACCAAGTAATCAAGCAACCAAGTAACCAAGCAACTATGTAACGAAGCAAACAATTAACAAAGCAACCAAGTAACGAAGCAATAAAGTAACCAAGCAACCAAGCTACCAAATAGCCAAGTAACCAAATAACCAAGTAATCAAATAACGAACGAACCAAGAAACCAAGTAACCAAGTAACCAAGCAAGCGAGTAACCATGCAACCTAGTAACCAATAATTCAAACATCCAAGCAACCGTATAACCACGCAATCATGCAACATAGTAACCAAGCAACCAAGCAACGAAGTAACCATGCAACCAAGTAACGAAGTAACCAAGCAAACAATAACCAAATAACCAGGTAACGAAGTAACCAAGCAACCAAGTAACCAAGCAACCAAGTTACCAAGTAACCAATCAACCAAGTAACCAAGCAACCAAGTAACCAAGCAACCAAGAAACCAAGCAACCATGAAACTTAGTAACCAAGCATCCAAGTGTCCAAGCAATGAAGTTACCAAGTAACCAAGTAAACAAGCAATCAATTATCCAAGTAACTAAGCAACCAAGTAAACAAGCAACCAAGTAACCAAGCAACCAAGTAACCAAGCTAGCAAATAACAAAGCAACCGAGTAATTTAGCAACAAAGTAACCAATTAATCAAGTAACCAAGCAACAAAGTAACCAAGCAACCAAGCAACCAAGTAACCAAGCAACCAAGTAACCAAGCAGCCAAATAAACAAGCAACCAAGTAACCAAGTAACCAAGCAACCAAGCAAACAAGCCACCAAGTAAACAAGCAACAAAGTAACCAAGCAATCAAATAAACAAGTAACCAAGTATCCAATCAATCAAGTAACCAAGCAAACAAGTAACCAAACAAATAAGTAACCAAACCAACAACCAACCAAGTAATCAAACAAATAAATAACCAAACAAACAAGTAACCAAGCAACCAAGTAACCAAGCAACCAAATAAAGAAACAACCAAGTAACCAAGTAACCAAACAAACAATACATAATTTACCAGGTAACCAAACAAACAGGTAACCAAGCAAACAAATAGCCAAGTAACCAATCAACCAAGTAACCAAGCAGCTATGCAACGAAGCAAACAAGTAACCACGAAACAAAGTAACAAAGCAACCAAGTAATGAAACAACCAAGTCATAAAGCAAACAAGTAACCAAGCAACCAAATAACCAAGCATTAAAGTAACCAAGCAAGCAAATAACAGAACAACAAAGTAACCAAGCAAACAATAAATAAATAACCAGATAACCAAGCAACCAAATAACCAAGCAATCAAGAAACCAAGTAACCAATCAACCAAGTAACCATGCAACCAAGTAACCAAGCAACTAAATAACCAACCAAACAATTAACCAAGCAAACAAGTAACCAAGCAATTAAGTAACCAAGAAGCCACGTAACAAAGCAATAAAGTAACCAAGCAACTAAGTAACGAAACAACCAAGAATCCATGTAACCAAGGAAACAATAAATAATTAACCAGATAACCAAGCAACCAAGTAAAAAAGCAACCAAGTAATCAAGAAACCAACCAAGTAACCAAGTAACCAAGCAATCAAGTAAATAAGAAACCAAGTAACTAAACAACCAAGAAACCAAGCAACCAAACAACCAAACAACCAAGCAACCAAGTAACCAAGCAAACAAGTAACCAAGGAATCAAGTAACTATGCAACAAAGTAACCAAGCAACCATGCAACCAAGTAATCAAGCAAACAAGCAACCAATTAACCAAATAACCAAGCAATCAAGTAACCAAGCAACCAAGTAACCAGCAATCAAGTAATCAAACAACCAAGTAACCAAGCAACGAAGTAACCAAGCAAGCAAATAACCAAGTAACTAAGCAACAAAGTAACCAAGCAACCAAGTAGCCAAGTAATCAAATAACCATGTAACCAAATAACGAAGGAACCAAGTAACCAAGTAACCAAGCAAACAAGCAACCAAGCAACCAAGTAATAAAGCAACCAACTAACCAAGCAACAGTAACAAGTAAACAAGTAAACAAGTAACCAAGTAACCAAGCAACCAAGTAACCAAGCAGCCAAGTAAACAAGAAACGAAGTAACAAAGCAACCAAGTAAACAAGCAAACAAGTAACCAAGCAACCAAGTAAAAAAACAACCAAGTAAACAAGCAAACAAGTAGCCAAGCAACCAAGCAACCAAGCAACCAAGCAACCAAGCAACCAAGCAACCAAGCAACCAAGCAACCAAGCAACCAAGTTACCAAGCAACCAAGCAAACATGTAAACAAGCAACCAAGCATCGAAGTAACCAAGCAAAAAGTAACCAGTAACCAAGCAACTATGTAACGAAGCAACCAAGTAACCAAGCAACCAAGTAACGAGTCAACCAAGTAAAGAAGCAATAAAGTAACCATGCAAACAAGCTACCAAATAGCCAAGTTACCAAATAACCAAGAAACCAAATAACGAAGGAACCAAGAAACCAAGTAACCAGGTAACCCAGCAACCAAGTAACCAAGCAATCAAATAAACAAGTAACCAAGTATCCAATCAACCAAGTAACCAAGCAACCAAGTAACCAAGCAAATAAGTAACCAAACCAAGAAGCAACCAAGTAATCGAGCAAATAAATAACAAAACAAACAAGTAACCAAGCAATCAAGTAACCAAGCAACCAAGTAATGAAACAACCAAGTAACCAAATAACCAAACAAACAATAAATAATTTACCAGGTAACCAAACAAACAGGTAACCAAGCAAACAAATAACCAAGTAGCCAATCAACCAAGTAACCAAGCGACCAAGTAACCAAGCAGCTATGCAACGAAGCAAACATGTAACCAAGAAACCAAGTAACAAAGCAACCAAGTAATGAAGCAACCAAGTAATAAAGCAAACAAGTAACCAAGCAACAAAGTAACCAAGCAACCAAATAACAGAACAACAAAGTAACCAAGCAAACAATAAATAAATAACCAGATAACCAAGCAACCAAATAACCAAGCAATCAAGAAACCAAGTAACCAATCAAACAAGTAACCATGCAACCAAGTAACCAAGCAACTAAATAAACAAGCAAACAATTAACCAAACAAACAAGTAACCAAGCAATTAAGTAACCAAGAAACCACGTAACAAAGCAATCAAGTAACCAAGCAACAAAGTTACCAAGCAACTAAGTAACGAAACAACCAAGAATCCAAGTAACCAAGGAAACAATAAATTATTAACCAGATAACCAAGCAACCAAGTAATCAAGCAACCAAGTAACGAAACAACCAAGTAACCAAGTAACCAAGCAAACAAATAACCAAGCAACAATGCGACCATGCAACCAAGTAACCAAGCAAACAAGCAACCAATTAACCATGTAACCAAGCAACCAAGTGACCAAGCAACCAAGTACCAAGTAACCAAGAAACCGAGTAATCAAGCAACCAAGTAGCCAAGTAATCAAATAAACAAGTAACCAAATAAAGAAGGAACCAAGTAACCAAGTAACCGAGCATAGAAGTAACCAAGCATACAAGTAACCAAGTAACCAAGTAACCAAGCAGCCTAATAACCAAGCAATCAATTAACCAAGTAACCAAGCAACATGGTAAACAAGCTACCAAGCACCCGAGTAAAAATGCAAACAAGTAACCAAGCAACCAATAACAAACCAACCAACTAACCAAGCAACAAAGTAACGAAGCAAAAAAGCAACCAAGTAACCAAGCAACCAATTAACCAAGCAACCAAGTAGCCAAGCAACATAGTAGCCAAGTAATCAAATAACAAAGTAACCAAATAACGAAGGAACCAATTAACCAAGTAACCAAGCATCCAAGTAACCAAGCATCCAATTAACAAAGTAACCAAGCAGCCAAATAACCAAGCAACCAAGCAAACAGGCTACCAATCAACCGAGTAACAATGCAACCAAGTAACCAAGCAACCAAGTAACAAAGCAACCAACTAACCAAGCAACAAAGTAACCTAGTAAAAAAGCAACCAAGTAACCAAGCATCCAAGCAAGCAAGAAAAAAGCAACCAAGTATCCAAGCAACCAAGTAACCATGCAACCAAGTAACGAAAGAACCAAGTAACCAAGCAACCAAGTAACCAAGAAACCAAGTAACAAAGCAACCAAGTAAACAAGCAACCAATTAACCAAGCAACCAAGTAACCAAGCAACCAAGTAACCATATAACCAAGCAAACATGTAAACAAGCAACCAAGTAACAAGGCAACCAAGTAACCAAGCAACCAAGACACCAAGCGAACCAAGTTAACAAGCATCCTTGTAATCAAGCAAACAAGTAACCAATCAACAAAGTAACGAAGCAACCAAGTAACCAAGCAACCAAGTAACCAAGCAACCAAGTAACCAAGCAATTAAGTAACCAAGCTAACGAAGTAACCAAGCAAGCAAATAACAAAGCAACCAAGTAACTAAGCAACAAAGTAACCAGGCAACCAAGTAACCAAGCAACCAAGTAGCCAATTAACCAAATAACAAAATAACCAAATATCCAAATAACCAAGTAACCAAATACCGAAGCAACCAGGTAACCAAATAACCAAGCAAACAAGCAACCAATTAACCAAGTAACCAAGAAAGCAAATAACCAAGCAACAAAATAACTAAGCAAAAAAGTAACCAAGCAACCAAGTAACCAAACAGCCAAATAACCAAGCAACCAAGTAACCAAGTAACCAAGCAACCAAGTAAACTAGCAAACAATTAATGAAGCAACCAAGTAACCAAGCAAACAATAACAAATTAACCAAGTAACCAAGCAACCAAGTTACCAAACAACCAAACAACCAAGTAACCAATCAACCAAGTAATCAAGCAACCAAGTAACCAAGCAACTACGTAACGAAGCAACCAATTAACAAAGCAACCAAGTAACCAAGCAACAACTAACCAAGTAACGAGTCAACCAAGTAACGAAGCAACAAAGTAACCAAGCAACCAAGCTACCAAATAGCCAAGTAACAAAATAACCAAGTAACCAAATAACGAAAGAACCAAGTAACCCAGCAACCAAGTAATCAAGAAACCAAGTAACAAAGCAATCAAGTAAACAAGCAACCAATTATCCAAGCAACCAAGTAACCAAGCAACCAAGTAACCATATAACCAAGCAAACATGTAAACAAGCAACCAAGTAACAAGGCAACCAAGTAACCAAGCAACCAAGAAACCAAGGAACCAAGTTACCAAGTAACCTTGTAATCAAGCAACCAAGTAACCAATCAACCAAGTAACGAAGCAACCACGTAACCATGCAACTTAGTAACCAATCAACCAGGTATCCAAGCAACGAAGTTACCAAGTAACCAAGTAAGCAAGCAACCTATTAACCAAGTAACCAAGCACCCAAGTAACCAAGCAACCAAGTAACCAAGCAACCAAGTAACCAAGCAACCAAGAAACCAAGCAACGAAGTAACCAAGCAAGCAAATAACAAAGCAACCAAGTAACTAAGCAACAAAGTAACCAGGCAACCAAGTAACCAAGCAACCAAGTAACCAAGTAACCAAGCAAACAATAACCAATTAACCAGGTAACCCAGCAACCAAGTAACCAAGCAATCAAATAAACAAGTAACCAAGTATCCAATCAATCAAGTAACCAAGCAACCAAGTAACCAAGCAAATAAGTAACCAAACCAACAAGCAACCAAGTAATCAAGCAAATAAATAACCAAACAAACAAGTAACCAAGCAACCAAGTAACCAAGCAACCAAGCAACCAAGTAATGAAACAACCAAGTAACCAAGTAACCAAACAAACAATAAATAATTTACCAGGTAACCAAACAAACAGGTAACCAAGCAAACAAATAACCAATCAACCAAGTAACCAAGCAACCAAGTAACCAAGCAGTTATGCAACGAAGCAAACAAGTAACCAAGAAACCAAGTAACCAATCAACCAAGTAACCAAGCAACCAAGTAACCAAGCAGTTATGCAACGAAGCAAACAAGTAACCAAGAAACCAAGTAACAAAGCAACCAAGTAATGAAGCAACCAAGTAATAAAGCAAACAAAGTAACCAAGCAACCAAGTAACCAAGCAACACAGTAACCAAGCAACCAAATAACAGAACAACAAAGTAACCAAGCAAACAATAAATAAATAACCAGATAACCAAGCAACCAAATAACCAAGCAATCAAGAAACCAAGTAACCAATCAACCAAGTAACCATGCAACCAAGTAACCAAGCAACTAAATAACCAAGCAAACAATTAACCAAGCAAACAAGTAACCAAGCAATTAAGTAACCAAGAAACCACGTAACAAAGCAATAAAGTAACCAAGCAACAAAGTAACCAAGCAACTAAGTAACGAAACAACCAAGAATCCATGTAACCAAGGAAACAATAAATAATTAACCAGATAGCCAAGCAACCAAGTAAAAAAGCAACCAAGTAATCAAGAAACCAACCAAGTAACAAAGCAATCAAGTAACCACGCAACCAAGTAACCAATCAACCAAGTAACCATGCAACCTAGTAAACAAGCAACAAAGTATCCAAGCAAAGAAATTACCAAGTAACCAAGTAAATAAGAAACCAAGTTACTAAACAACCAAGAAACCAAGCAACCTAGCAACCAGGTAACCAAGCAAACAAGTAACCAAGCAATCAAGTAACTATGCAACAAAGTAACCAAGCAACCACGCAACCAAGTAACCAAGCAAACAAGCAACCAATTAACCAAATAACCAAGCAATCAAGTAACCAAGCAATCAAGTAACCAAGTAACCAAGTAACCAAGCAATCAAGTAAACTAACAACCAAGTAACCAAGCAACAAAAATAACCAAGCAAGCAAATAACCAAGTAACTAAGCAACAAAGTAACCAAGCAACCAAGTAGCCAAGTAATCAAATAACCATGTAACCAAATAACGAAGGAACCAAGTAACCAAATAACCAAGCAACCAAGTAACCAAGCAAACCAAGTAACAAAGCAACCAAGTAACCAAGCAACCAAGTAACCAAGCAACCAAGCACCAAGTAACCAAGCAACCAAGTAACAAAGCAACCAAGCAACCAAGCAAACAAGTAACCAAGTAACCAAGCAACCAAGCATCGAAGTAACCAAGCAAAAGTAACCAAGTTAACCAAGTAACCAAGCAACCAAGTAACCAAGCAACCAAACAACCAAGCAACCAAGCAACCAAGTAACCAAGCAACCAAGTAACCAAGCAACCAAGTAACCAAGCAAAAGTAACCAATTAACCAAGTAACCAAGAAAACAAGTAACCAATCAACCAAGTAACCACGAAACCAAGTAACCAAGCAACCAATCAACCAAGTAAACAAGCAACCAAGTAAGCAAAAAACTAAGTAACAAACCAACCAACTAACCAAGCAACAAAGTAACTAAGTAAAAAAGCAACAAAGTAACCAAGCAACCAATTAACCAAGCAACCAAGTAACCAAGCAGCATAGTAGCCAAGTAATCAAATAACAAAGTAACCAAATAACGAAGAACCAAGTAACCAAGTAACCAAGCATCCAAGTAACCAAGCATCCAAGTAACCAAGTAACAAAGCAGTCAAATAACCAAGCAACCAAGCACACAGGCTACCAATGAACCGAGTAACAATGCATCCAAGTAACCAAGTAACCAAGTAACAAAGCAACCAACTAACCAAGCAACAAAGTAACCTAGTAAAAAAAGCAAACAAGTAAGCAAGCATCCAAGTAAGCAAAAAAAAGCAACCAAGTATCCAAGAAACCAAGTAACCAAGCAACCAAGTAACGAAAGAACCAAGTAACCCAGCAACCAAGTTATCAAGAAACCAAGTAACAAAGCAACCAAGTAAACAAGCAACAAATTAACCAAGCAACCATGTAACCAAGCAACCAAGAGACCATATAACCAAACACACATGTAAACAAGCAACCAAGTAACAAGGCAACCAAGAAACCAAGGAACCAAGTTACCAAGTAAACTTGTAATCAAGCAACCAAGTAACCAATCAACCAAGTAATGAAGCAACCACGTAACCATGCAACCTAGTAACCATGCAACCAGGTATCCAAGCAACGAAGTTACCAAGTAACCAAGTAAGCAAGCAACCTATTAACCAAGTAACCAAGCACCCAACGAAATAAACAAATAACCAAGTAACCAAATAAAGAAGCAACCAAGTAACCAAATAACCAAGCAAACAAGCAACCAATTAACCAAGTAAACAAGAAAGCAAATAACCAAGCAACAAAGTATCTAAGCAAAAAAGTAACCAAGCAACCAAGTAACCAAGCAGCCAAATATAACCAAGCAACCAAGTAACCCAGTA
>JAODUO010002712.1:0-18090 GCA_025642075.2 Ridgeia piscesae
TTCAGAATATCTTCCCTCCTTCCATTAAACATATTCTTTCCCCTCCTTGCCCCATAAGCAATATTTTCCATCCTGGGGCCCCCTTTCGCACATATTGCTTCCATCCGGGGCCATTTAAAACATATTCTTCCCTCCTTACCTTTAAAACATATTCTTACTCCGGTCCCCCATCACAATATTGCCCCCTTCTTCCACGTTTCCCCATAGAAGCCCGGTTGTCTCCTTCGGCCCTGGCCCCCTTTGGGTTTTTTGTTTTACCGTCTACTGTCAACGGCATATCATCCGGGGGAATTCGGTAAAGGAATTAGCATGCTTGTAAAATCAAGGCCCTCATGATTGAGGTTTTCTTGGGGACAGCCCAGAAGCAGTCACTCCGTTTTTTTTTAATTTTTAGAGAAATGTTGTCCATTTTTTCATGGAGGGCGAAAATTCGGGAAAAATGAATGGTGAAAATTTTTTTTGGATCGCACCCGTGGAAAACAAATTAAATCTCCCGGCGAAAGGGCAAAAAGGGAGCTAAGTTTCCGTTTGTATTATAATTTTACAACCTCTCTAATTAAAATTTGTGAAACCTACAATAAAAATTTTTTTATTTTTATTAAATTTTAATTACTTAATTTAAAATTTCTAAAAAATTTTTGAAGGGGGGAAAGGTTTAACGTTCCCCAAAAATTAATTAATATTCCTTACATTTAAACCATTTTATTCACTAAAAAAAAAACAGAACCCTTTCCATGTTATGTGAAACTTAAATTATGATTGTTTTAAAAAAATTTTGGAGGGGACTTGTAATATAAAATTAAACAATGTTGCAAAATTGCTTTTTAAAAGGATTTTTCACACTGTGCGAGGGAAAAAGCAGATTTATTCCTTAAAAACTTTTGGTTTTTTTTTGAAACATATTTCCAGAACAAAATTATTTTTCAAAAAGTTCCCCCTAAACATGAAAAAATTAAGGGTATTTGTTATACGGTTTCATACCTTTAATAAGTTGTTTTTAGTTTGTTGTTTGAAATTTTTTTTGTGATTTGACAAGATCCAAACTTTACCTAGGTTATAAAATTATTACCCCAAAATTTTTTTTGTACATGTTATGAAACCTCAAAGGAACATACGGATAAGTCAACCAAAAATTTTTTAAAAATTTGTCTTTTTAATAAATTCATTCACGAATTGTTTCGGGAAAAAACCCTAAACATGCAAATAATTTAATTTTTACTTTTTTACCAAAAAATCTTTGGGATTTTTTTTTAATTGGAAGCACCATTTTTTTTTTTATACTTTTTTTCCCTTTTTCAACATTCATTTTAGCTGTTTGAAAACAAACCAAAATGACTGTTAGGATTCTTTGGGGGTTTCCCCAAGCATGGGGATTATTTTACTCAAAAGCCCTATTCTTTGGATTTTTATAAAATAGAGTGTTAAAAAATGAAACAAGGTATTGTGAAAAATTATAAGGGGAGGGGCTACAGCCCCCTGATATTAAAATAAAAAGTATAGGTATCTAATTAACATTTTTCCTTTTCACCATACTTATCTCTCTCTTATAAACATCTCACATTAATTTAACCTAATAATTTTAAAAAAGCCCTCCTATCAAAGTAAATGGGAAAAAAGTATTAAAAGTTTAAATGCTCTGCTTAATTATTTTTTCAGCAATTGCCCCCTTAAAATCTTGCTTTTTTTTTAAAGGGGAAACAAATAAAACGTAATTGATAAAAACAATTATTTATCTATTATTTATTGATTTCGAACATATTTGCAAAGTCTCTTTAATTAAGATTTTCTTTTATTTTAAAAAATTAAAATTTTTTTTACAATGGAAACAAAGTTCCGATGCAGGAACAGGCTACCTTAGCGTGGAAAAATACTTGTTTCTTAAAAGTACTTGATAAAAATTTGGCCCCCCCCACAATTTCAAAACCAAAATGTATTAGAAAAATTTAAAATTAAAATTTAAATTTAGAAAGATAAAAATTTTGTTTCTTTGTCAGTATTTTCCCCAAAAACAAAACTTTATTGGGTTTTTTATGAAATTTGAAAAATAATGTTATGTTTTTTGGTTTTAATAAAGGTAAAATCATGGTTTTAAAGTTTTTTTTTAACAATTTTTTTTTTTTTGGGTTCCCATGGAACTTTTATTTTTAATTTTTTTTATTGATCCTTTTTGGAAGCAAGTATGTTTACCCCCTGGAATTGGGGGCCAAGGAAAAATTCACATTTCAAAATAAGATTTTAAAAGTAAAATTTTCATTGGTTTGCAATTAAACAGTTTTAAAAGGGAAAAACAAGTTGGTTTATTTTTTAAACCAACTGGGATCCTTTTAAAAAACCCCTGGGGTTTTATTGCCAAACATTTCATTTTTTTAAAACTAATTTGTGAAAGTTTTTCAAATCTCCTTGGCCAAAATTTCCCCCTTTGGGCATTCCTGCAAAAAAATTTTTTATTTTGAACCCCCTAAATTTTAAAAAATTTATAGGGTTTTCACAAGAACAAAATTAAAATAAAAATTAAAATATCATTGAGGTCACTGAACTTTGCCCATTGCTACACCGCTACCAGAATGCATTGTAATCTTATTAAATAAAGCTAAGAAACAAACAAATTTTTATTTTATTGGAAGCCAATACACAGTGCATTATAATGTCATAAAATTAAAAAAATAGTGTAAAATAAAGAATGTTTTACTTTTGAAATTTTGACCTTTTGACCTCGTACCATAAATATATTTCCCCTGATTTTCTTTAATAGTTTGTAAAACAGTATCCTATACATTGTAGAAGAGTCCCTTTTGGAAATATTAGAGTGGGGCAGTGGGAAATAATAAGTTTCAGAAATACATTAAAAATACCCCGTAGATTTAAAAATTAACCAGCTAGGATACCTGGTTTAACCAATAGAAACATTTTCAGCACAATCTCTGGATTTTGCTAATATTGTGTACCAGGTTCCAATAAATTTTTGCAGAAGAGTCCTTGAAAATATTAGAGCACTTGGGCAAATAATAAGTTTCAGAGATTCATTAAATTAAGTACACTAAGCACTATTTATATAATTGCTATGCAATATACCAGGGGTTATTGTTTTGCAATTATCCATCAGGGGACAAGATTATGCACATGTAATTTTGTCTGTAATGTTATGTGATTTATGGCATACAGAGCAATGTTAAAGCATACAAATGACCAACTTGTATTGCATAATACATATGGTAAGCATGGCAGATTTAATTGTATTGACAGTTGATCAGTTTCATGTGTAATGATTTCAGTTTCATTAGACTGAGAGATAATGTGTCAATTGATCTGAAAAAGGTGAAGTAATGAAATTTATAATTAGTGAGCACATACACATATAATTTACACATCAGAGACTGTGCTGTATGTTCATATTGGGTTATACAGTGCTATCCTGGTGCAGTTTTTCATCCACAGGTGTATTTAATTTAATGTATCTCTGAACATTATAATTTGCCCACTCTAATATTTTCAGGGACTCTTCTGCAATAATATTGGATCCTGGGTATGCATATGGTTAGGATGGATCTCATAGGTATTGCTTTATTTTAATGTATACACATATACTTGTAGGTTTGTTTATTTCAAGTTCTAAAACAACTCCTTTTAATTATAATGAACACTCACTTACTGATATTTAACTGCTTGTGTTTGCAGGTGTTGAATGGATATCTATCATTGCTTGCGCATGAAAACCCTGGACAGGTATTCCCCCCGTATCCAGTCACATTGCTTTGAAGTGGGCTGCCAAGACAGGCCATGAATGGATGTTTGAGACAGTAAGTAATTAAGAAGAAGAAACGTAATTTGTGTTGCTTTTCTCACACTTTTCAAAATATACATAGAATACATAGGCAAAAAAATAAAAAGGTACAAGTATATAACTTTAAGATAAAATTTGTACAATGTGGTAGGGAGGTGTTATCGATAAGCCACATTCTGTGATAATAGAAATTTAGTTGAATTGACAAGAGTATGTGTATGTGCGTATGTACCTGGATGCGTATGTGTTGCCTTTGCATGTGTTTGTGTGCATAAACATGCTCACATATTTACATGGTTTGTGGTTTAGTTATCATATATAAACCTATAAAGTTGACAAGTGGTTGTAATGCTTGGTACAACAGTACCACAATGTCATTCCAATAACAACTATCACTACTACCCTAACTGTTGTGATGTATTTAAAAAGTATGCATTCCAGTATACAACCAATACTATAAAGAAATCATGCTTCTTAGGTGCACTTTGGCAGCTTCAAGAACATGGTTGTGCCCGTGTGCTACTATGCATCCACAAATGCCCACACAGTCGATGCAGGAGAACATTGGATGCTGCTGGTTGCGGACATGCAGCGCCAACAAGTGTGCGTGGTCAACTCAGTGCCTTCTCCCAAATATGACACAGGTGCTTCAGCATTCATCGAAGGATGGAAGTGAGTCAACCCAATTCGATGGATGGGTAAATTCATGGGTAAATGGGTCAGTGGGTCATCTAAATCTAAATGGGTCATCAATGGGCCCATCGATCGATCGATCGATCGATCGATCGGTCGATCGATGGGTTCGACCCGATTCGGGGGTCAGTCCGTCATTCAAACCCAATGGGATCATCGGTGGGATCGGCCCCGGTCGCCTTAAAAATGACTTTATCCAATGGTGACTGCCAACAGTTGTTATAAATTACATACATATGATGTTACACAACGTTCGTCTTCCACATAAATGACACTATTAGAACAACTGATATATTTAATGTGTCACTAGTTTACACATTTAATAAGGTTTACTGAAAAACATCATTTTTAAGACTGTAATAAAATAGGAAGGTTTAATTGTAACAAAGTATATGTAAATTGAATATTAATGTTACGTTTTACACACCTGGTCAATCATAAAAAACTATAAGTATGTGGTACACGTGAAAGTATTATTATTACATCATTGTTTATACAGCTATGGTAGGGTTGGCAGCGACCAGTTTAATTTATGAGAAATGGTTTTGTATTAATAATTATTATATACACCAACTGGTAACAACCTTAATTGGCTCCGCTGTCTGCCCGGAATCGTACATGATATAATTGATTGTTACATTTGTTGTTTATACATACTGTTTGTTTGTACGATTCCAAAAAATAAATATTCATTCATTCATTCATTCAAGAAAATACTGCTCATATACATTGATGAACAGTGACTGACAGAAGACAATACTGCTCATATACATTGATGACCTGTGACCGACAGTAGATGATACTGCTCATATACATTGATGACCTGTGACCGACAGTAATGATACTGCTCATATACATTGATGAACAGTGACTGACAGTAGATAATACTGCTCATATACATTGATGAACAGTGACTGACAGTAGATAATACTGCTCATATACATTGATAGAATGTGACCGACAGTAGATGATACTGCTCATATACATTGATGAACTGTGACTGGCAGTAGATAATACTGCTCATATACATTGATGAACAGTGACTGACAGTAGATAATACTGCTCATATACATTGATGGACTGTGACCGACAGTGGACAATACTGCTCATATACATTGATGGACTGTGACCGACAGTGGACAATACTGCTCATATACATTGATGGAACTGTGACCGACAGTAGATAATACTGCTCATATACATTGATGGACTGTGACCGACAGTAGATAATACTGCTCATATACATTGATGAACAGTGACTGACAGTAGACAATACTGCTCATATACATTGATGAACAGTGACTGACAGTAGATAATACTGCTCATATACATTGATGAACAGTGACTGACAGTAGACAATACTGCTCATATACATTGATGAACAGTGACTGACAGTGGACAATACTGCTCATATACATTGATGAACAGTGACTGACAGTAGATGATACTGCTCATATACATTGATGAACTGTGACCGACAGTAGATAATACTGCTCATATACATTGATGAACAGTGACTGACAGTAGACAATACTGCTCATATACATTGATGAACAGTGACTGACAGTAGATAATAGTGCTCATATACATTGATGAACAGTGACTGACAGTAGACAATACTGCTCATATACATTGATGAACAGTGACTGACAGTAGACAATACTGCTCATATACATTGATGAACAGTGACTGACAGTAGACAATACTGCTCATATACATTGATGAACAGTGACTGACAGTAGATAATAGTGCTCATATACATTGATGAACAGTGACTGACAGTAGACAATACTGCTCATATACATTGATGGACAGTGACCGACAGTTGACAATACTGCTCATATACACTGATGAACAGTGACTGACAGTAGATAATACTGCTCATATACATTGATGGACTGTGACCGACAGTAAATGATACTGCTCATAAACTTTGATGAGCTGTGACTGACAGTAGATGATACTGCTCATATACATTGATGGACTGTGACTGACAACAGACAATAGTGCTCATATACATTGAAGAACTGTGACTGACAGTAGATGATACTGCTCATATTAGTGCTGGTTCGATATTCGATATATCGAAGTATCGCGATACTTGCGAAAGTTCGATACCGATATTTAGTGGTATCGCGATACTTCGATATTTTTGGTATCGAACGCCCACTGTTCGATACCTTCGATACCTTTGATACCTTTGATACCTTCGATCCCAGCCCGATACCTTCGATACCTACGATACCTTGAAAATCCGATACCTACGATACATTCGATACCTTCGATACCTTCGATACCTACGATACCTTCGATACCTTCGATACCTTCGAACCTTCGTACCTTCGATACCTTCGATACCTTCGATACCTTCGATACCTTCGATATTTTGATACTTGACATCGAGTCCATTCGACGACGTCGATGCGAAGACGCAACATCGTTGTTGATGACGACGTTGTTTACAGGAGCTATCACTACAGCGCTTCGCAGCCTAAATTGTTTAAGGCGTGGTTGTTTAAAAATAATATAACATAAAATGTGAATTGTTTTCTAAAAGTTTATTGTAGAGTTAGTCTGTATAATAATTGTTTTCTGTGTGCGATCTTAGCCTAGGTCAGACTTCGCTTAGCCTCGTTATCCAAACCATGGGTTCGTACGTGACGCTCTCGTTTGGTGGCACTACCATGCCATCTTTCTCCCTACTTTACTTACGGTTACGTGTACAAAAACACACATCCTATAGCATTTTTATAGAGTTTTTATTGCACGCACTAGTATTTATGAAACTAGTTTAATAATAATATTGTTAATATAAATAATTATTCGAGCGCGATGCGGAGGCTTTGTTTATCCGGGTTCCGTTTGGTGGCGCTGTTTTGTTGTTTGGTGGCGCCACCATTTGCAGTACACGACGCCCACAACCAAGACGAACGACAAAATGTCGCAACGTTCATCGCTAATTTGGCACTTTTCCAACAAAGACTGTCTGCTATGCTAGAAATGTCTCAAAGATAGGGAAATACATCGAATTTGACCGAAACATGTCACCAATCAAGAAGCTATCAAAACGTGATCAACTTTCGTCGTACGGCATGTCAACGTCGTCGACGTTGTGGACAACGTCGCATTGCCATTGATTCGAGAACGTGTTCTTTCGAAATATTCGACAATGAGCAAGCAGTGGACATCAAGTTACGGTCGAAGCGAATCGCCATCGGTTGCCGAATCTACTAAGTAACTGCGGCCACAGCGTCAAGAAGTGACATATAGACGTGACGATTGGGCGATTCGCTTACTGCATCTACTGTCACTGTGACACTGACCAAACAGGTTCACCACTGGCAGAGCCAGAGCCGAGGTAGAGGAAGAAACTGACCTGTTCTTGAAAACAGTTGCAAAAACATAATGGGGCTTGTTATGTGTACTTGATAACGTGGTAATTTAAGTTTTATATTAAAAAATATTGGTGTGAACTGGGAAGTACAATTGTAATTTTAATTAATATTTTTTTATTATTAATTAGTGTTATTTTATTGTA
Source organism: Ridgeia piscesae (assembly GCA_025642075.2). NCBI lineage: Eukaryota > Metazoa > Annelida > Polychaeta > Sabellida > Siboglinidae > Ridgeia > Ridgeia piscesae. The sequence continues at coordinate 8,013 of JAODUO010002712.1, forward strand.
ATCATCTATACAGTTTTGATGCTAAATCACAATTATCTTTATGATAGAATGAATAATAAAAAGTTATAACAGTGAGGGTTCAGCTGTGCTGGCAGTGACACTATTATAAGTGATATTTGTATGTTTCATTTGTTTCAGCTGTATTTGTTGATGGTCATTTTAGGAGACACATTGACTTGAAATTAAGCTGCTATATTAAAGTGTATTTACAAACAGCTGGGGTGAAGAACTGTTATTAATTTAAAATAATTCAGTTCAATTAATTAATTTATTTGTCACTAGGTATTTTACTGCAGTTGTCTTTATTGTTTTAATATTATATTACAGTTACCTTTTAGTTTTACAACAGTAATCAATTATATTGAAACTGTTGTTTGTGTACTTACGTAAATTGAAAATTGCATATTAATCATTGTTTGCATGACTATAAAATTTTCACATATTTCCCTACAAGTGAAAATTTTTGTGTTTCTGTGGCATTAGTCTAAGTGGATAGTAGTGTTTCTTTGGAGATCTCTACTGTACTGAATTTCACTTAAAGGTAAATTTCGAGTATCACTAAAAATCTGGTATCGATTGATATCAAAAAATTCTGGTATCGAACCAGTAATATATCGATCGGTATCGAAGAATTCTGGTATCAAAACCCGTAATATATCGATTGGATAAAAACGAACCAAACCCGAATTCTTTGATACCCCGGGGGGTTTTTTGGAAAAAATTAAATTAAAATGGGTTTGATACCAAAATTCTTTGATCCGGATCGAAAAAACCCGGTTCGAACCAGAAAATTCTTTTATACCGATCCCCCTTTTAAATTTTTTTTCTTTTTAAAAACCAAAATTCCTTTTGAACCATCGTATATTAAATGGTTGATAAACCAGAATTCCTTTGGTATTTAACCCATACCAAGATTTTTAGGTTTTTCCCCCGAAATTTAAAAATTGTTAAAAAATTAATTCAGTAAAGTTTTTTGAGGAATTTTCCCCCAAAAAAACTAAATTTTCCCCCTTAAAACCTTTTAATTTTTTTTTAAAAAACAAAAAAATTTTCACTTTAAAGGGAAAAATTTTTTTAAAAAATTTTAAAAAGCAAAAGCAAAACAAAAAAAATTAATTAAAAAAAGGGCAATTTTTCAATTTAAAAGGAAAGGGGGAACACCCAAACAACAAAATTTTTTAATTAAAAAATTGAATTTTTTTCCTTGTTTTTTAAAAATAAAATAACTTTTTAATAAATATTAAAACAAAAAAAAACAACCCGCCCGGGAAAATACCTTTTGAAAATTTTAAAATTAATTAATTTTTTTTAAAGAATTTAAAATTTTTAAATTTAAAAAAAAAATTTTCCTTTCACCCCGCTGTTTGTTTAAATACCTTTAATATGAATTAATTTAAGTTTTTAATGTGCTTCCCAAAAGCCCCAAAAAAAATAAGTTTTAAAAAATGAAACATAAAATTCACTTTTTTAATAGTGTTTTACTGGCCAGCACAGCCCCTTTGGGAAAACCCTAAATGTTATAACCCCTTTTTAAATTAAATTAATTTTTTTAAAATAAAGATTAAATTTTTTTTAATTTAAAAATGTTTAAAAAATGTTTTACAAAAAAATTAAACTTTTTAAAAAATTTAAAAAAAAATTTAAATTAAAATTTAAAAAAATTTATTTTTAGTTACACCCAAAAAAATTTTTTAATTTTAAAACTTTTTAAAACCCCGTTTATTTTTAAAGGGGAAAAAAACAAAGCCCCTTTGTTTTTCAAACCTTGTTTTCGGAAAAGGTTCAGTTTCCTTCCCCTATTTGGCCTTCCTTGGTTCCAGTTGGGAATGTTTGGTCATTTAATAAAGTAAAAAGAAGGAAGATTTTAATAGTCACGTTTTAATGTATTTTGAGCTGTGGGGGCGTTTCCAGGTTTTTTTCGGAACCGATGGCCGAATTTTTTTTCGAAACCCTAAATTGATTTACGTTGTAAATTGTCAATTTTCAAAGAACACGTTCCCTGAACAATTGGGAAAGGACGGGTTGTTCCCCAAACTTTGAACCCACGTTTTACTGGCCCTACCGAACGAAAGTTATTACGGTTTTTTTAAAAATTCTTTTATTTGAACCAATTTTTTGTTTAAATTTCCGAATGTAAATTTCCCTAAAACTTTGAAACATTTCCCCAGCAAAACAGAAAAAAAATTTTTTTGTTGGGGAAAAGTGCCCAAATTTTTGCATGAAAAAAGTTTTTCAACAAATTTTGTGTTCCCCTTTTTTTTGTTCGTTGTAAACCAAAAGGTCGAAAAAAAAAACAAAAAGGGAAAAAGGATAAAAAACCTGTGCCAAAAAAATTAATTTTTAAATTAACAATTTTTTTATTAAACTAGTTTCATAAATACTAGTGCGTGCAATAAAACTCTATAAAAATGCTATAGGATGTGTGTTTTTGTACCGTAACCGTAAGTAAAGTAGGGAGAAAGATGGCTGGTAGTGCCACAAACAGATAGTACGAACCATTTTCGAGGCTAAGCGAAGTCTGACCTAGGCTAAGATCGCACACAGAAAACAATTATTATACAGACTAACTCTACAATAAACTTTTAGAAAAAATTCACATTTTATGTTATATTATTTTAACAACCACGCCTTAGTCAATTTAGGCTGCGAAGCGCTGTAGTGATCGTCTTCCCTGGGCCCTCAAGGCTGTGTCAAATAAAAATACAAAAAGGGTATCATTCGAAGGTATCGAAGTATCGAAATCAAAGGTACAAGGTATCGAAGGTATCGGGTATCGAAGGTACGAAAGGGATCGAAGATGATCGAAGTATCAGAATTCGAAGGTATCGAGGATCGAAAAGGGATCGTAGGTATCGAAGTATCGAAGGTATCGAAGGTATCGAAGGTATCGAACAGTGGGCGTTCGATACCAAAAATATCGAGTATCGCGATCCACTAAATATCGGTATCAACTTTCGAAGTATCGATACTTCGAATATCGAATATCGAACCAGCACTAATTGAGCAGTATCATCTACTGTCAGTCACAGTTCCAATGATATATGAGCACTATTGTCGTGTTGTCAGTCACAGTCCATCAATTATATGAGCAGTATCATCTACTGTCGAGTCAGTCATCAAGTTTATGACAGTATCATTTACTGTCGGTGCATCCATCAATGTATATGAGCAGTATTATCTACTGTCAGTCACTGTTCATCAGTTATATGAGCAGTATTGTCAACTGTCGTCACTGTCCATCAATATATGAGCAGTATTTCTACTGTCAGTCACTGTTCATCAATGTATATGAGCACTATTATCTACTGTCAGTCACTGTTCATCAAGTATATAGCAGTATTATCTACTGTCAGTCACTGTTCATCAATGTATGAGCAGTATTGTCTACTGTCAGTCACTGTTCATCAATGTATATGAGCATATTATCTACTGTCAGTCACTGTTCATCAATGTATATGAGCAGTATTTCTACTGTCAGTCACTGTTCATCAATGTATATGAGCAGTATTGTCTACTGTCAGTCACTGTTCATCAATGTATATGAGCAGTATTATCTACTGTGTCACAGTAATCAATGTATATGAGCGGTATATCTACTGTCGGTCCTGTTCATCAATGTATATGAGCAGTATTATCTACTGTCGTCACTGATTCATCAATGTATATGAGCAGTATTGATCTACTGTCGAGTCACAGTTCATCAATGTATATGAGCACATATTATCTACTGTCAGTCACTGTCTCATCAATGTATATGAGCAGTATTATCTACTGTCAGTCACTGTTCATCAATGTATATGAGCAGTATTATCTACTGTCGGTCACTGTCCATCAATGTATATGAGCAGTATTATCTACTGTCAGTCAGTTCATCAATGTATATGAGCAGTATTATCTACTGTCGGTCACATCCATCAATGTATATGAGCAGTATTGTCACTGTCAGTCACAGTTCATCAATGTATATGAGCAGTATTATCTACTGTCGTCACAGTCATCAATGTATATGAGCAGTATTATCTCTGTCAGTCACGTTCATCAATGTATATGAGCAGTATTATCTACTGTCAGTCACAGTTCATCAATGTATATGAGCAGTATCATCTACTGTCGGTCACAGGTCATCAATGTATATGAGCAGTATTGTCTTCTGTCAGTCACTGTTCATCAGTGTATATGAGCAGTATTATCTACTGTCGGTCACAGTTCATCAATGTATATGAGCAGTATCATCTACTGTCGGTCACAGTTCATCAATGTATATGAGCAGTATTGTCTTCTGTCAGTCACTGTTCATCAATGTATATGAGCAGTATTTCTTGAATGAATGAATGAATATTTATTTTTGGAATCGTACAAACAAAATATGAAAACAATGTAACAATCAATTATATCATGTACGATTCCGGGCAGACAGCGGAGCCAATTAAGGTTGTTACCAGTTGGTGTATATAATAATTATTAATACAAAACCATTTCTCATAAATTAAACTGGTCGCTGCCAACCCTACCATAGCTGTATAAACAATGATGTAATAATAATACTTTCACGTGTACCACATACTTATAGTTTTTTATGATTGACCAGGTGTGTAAAACGTAACATTAATATTCAATTTACATATACTTTGTTACAATTAAACCTTCCTATTTTATTACAGTCTTAAAAATGATGTTTTTCAGTAAACCTTATTAAATGTGTAAACTAGTGACACATTAAATATATCAGTTGTTCTAATAGTGTCATTTATGTGGAAGACGAATGTTGTGTAACATCATATGTATGTAATTTATAACAACTGTTGGCAGTCACCATTGGATAAAGTCATGCAAGGCGACCGACCGACCGACCGACCGACCGACCGACCGACCGACCGACCGACCGACCGACCGACCGACCGACCGACCGACCGACCGACCGACCGACCGACCGACCGACCGACCGACCGACCGACCGACCGACCGACCGACCGACCGCGACCGACTCACTTCCATCCTTCGATGAATGCTGAAGCACCTGTGTCATATTTGGGAGAAGGCACTGAGTTGACCACGCACACTTGTTGGCGCTGCGTGTCCACAACCAGCAGCATCCAATGTTCTCCTGCATCGACTGTGTGGGCATTTGTGGATGCATAGTAGCACACGGGCACAACCATGTTCTTGAAGCTGCCAAAGTGCACCTAAGATGCATGATTTCTTTATAGTATTGGTTGTATACTGGAATGCATACTTTTTAAATACATCACAACAGTTAGGGTAGTAGTGATAGTTGTTATTGGAATGACATTGTGGTACTGTTGTACCAAGCATTACAACCACTTGTCAACTTTATAGGTTTATATATGATAACTAAACCACAAACCATGTAAATATGTGAGCATGTTTATGCACACAAACACATGCAAAGGCAACACATACGCATCCAGGTACATACGCACATACACATACTCTTGTCAATTCAACTAAATTTCTATTATCACAGAATGTGGCTTATCGATAACACCTCCCTACCACATTGTACAAATTTTATCTTAAAGTTATATACTTGTACCTTTTTATTTTTATGCCTATGTATTCTATGTATATTTTGAAAAGTGTGAGAAAAGCAACACAAATTACGTTTCTTCTTCTTAATTACTTACTGTCTCAAACATCCATTCATGGCCTGTCTTGGCAGCCCACTTCAAAGCAATGTGACTGGATACGGGGAATACCTGTCCAGGGTTTTCATGCGCAAGCAATGATAGATATCCATTCAACACCTGCAAACACAAGCAGTTAAATATCAGTAAGTGAGTGTTCATTATAATTAAAAGGAGTTGTTTTAGAACTTGAAATAAACAAACCTACAAGTATATGTGTATACATTAAAATAAAGCAATACCTATGAGATCCATCCTAACCATATGCATACCCAGGATCCAATATTATTGCAGAAGAGTCCCTGAAAATATTAGAGTGGGCAAATTATAATGTTCAGAGATACATTAAATTAAATACACCTGTGGATGAAAAACTGCACCAGGATAGCACTGTATAACCCAATATGAACATACAGCACAGTCTCTGATGTGTAAATTATATGTGTATGTGCTCACTAATTATAAATTTCATTACTTCACCTTTTTCAGATCAATTGACACATTATCTCTCAGTCTAATGAAACTGAAATCATTACACATGAAACTGATCAACTGTCAATACAATTAAATCTGCCATGCTTACCATATGTATTATGCAATACAAGTTGGTCATTTGTATGCTTTAACATTGCTCTGTATGCCATAAATCACATAACATTACAGACAAAATTGACATGTGCATAATCTTGTCCCTCTGATGGATAATTGCATAACAATAACCCCTGGTATATTGCATAGCAATTATATAAATAGTGCTTAGTGTACTTAATTTAATGAATCTCTGAAACTTATTATTTGCCCAAGTGCTCTAATATTTTCAAGGACTCTTCTGCAATAATTATTGGAACCTGGGTACACAATATTAGCAAAATCAGAGATTGTGCTGTATGTTTCTATTGGGTTAAACAGGGCTATCCTAGCTGGTGTAATTTTTCATCTACGGGTGTACTTAATTTAATGTATCTCTGAAACTTATTATTTGCCCACTGCCCCACTCTAATATTTCAGGGACTCTTCTACAATAGTATAGGATACTGTCTACAAACTATTAGCAAAATCAGAGGATATATTTATGTGTATCTGAGGTCAAAGGTCAAATTTCTAAAAGTACAACATTCTTATTTACACTATTGTTTTAATTTTATGACAGTTATATGCACATGTGTATTGGCTTTCCAATGATATATTGTTTGTTTCTCTAGCTTTATTAATAGCAGAGTTACATGCATTACTGTAGCGGTCAGTATGCGAATCGGGTCAAAGTTCAGTGACCTTCAATGATACTTTACCTAGATTTTTATTTTATTTTTTATTTTGATATACTCATGTGAACCAACAACCGTACTAAATTTCATTAAATTTGGAGTCGGGTGATGCAAGAATGGCCAAAAAGTGATTGATTTGACATGGAATGACCCAATGGCGGAATTTGGCCACAATTGTTACTGATTTGATACAACTTTCACAGGAATATCAGCATAATTACAAGGGTAAATGCAATGTTTCGGTCAATAAGCCCACACCAGGGGTATTTTTGCACAAAGGCATACCAGTTGGATTTGAACCAACAACTGAAACCGAGACATTAGTATTTACCCTTAATTACAAAGCAAATGTATAAAATCAATTGCTAAATCCACATGACAAGTTAATTATCTTTATAAAACTACATTATTTGGTGAATGCATGAACTTCTCTCTTGGATCCCCAATGTCCAGGCTGGTGAAACAGTACTGGTGACTTACAACAGGTAGAAGATCTAATGAAGAAACAAGTTAACAACTACATATGTTCTCATAAGGAAGTCCAACAGACAAGGAAACAACAAGTTGTTAAAATAAGAACATTCACAACATAGCATTTTCATTCCTTTATTATTAAAGCCAAAAAAGCATCAACACTTATTTTTCACAATTTCATAACACAATTACCAATAACAGTTTCCTGTTTTAATAGGTGAAACATACATCCAGACAAAGAAGACAAAATTATGTATCTGTTCATGACATTTAATTTAATTTAATAAAGTATTTACTAATACAGTGTCTGGTTTTGAACAGGGTTGTTGGGGGGGCCTTAGTATTTTTAGTACAAATAGTACTCATGGTTAACCAAGAACAAGCTATTGTTGTCCAGCTGCTCAAGGTCAGCCTGCCTTGGCGCTGTTCATCTTGTTGAAGCTTTGCCTTGTCCACCCTTGCCTGGAGAAACATACATTTAATTTTTAAATACAAGAACCCACATCGTTAAGCCTCCTAAGAGTACTAATCTGCAAATCATGTTACGTAAAGTCGACATCAAATAATATGATGAAATGCAATTGTCTGTTATACAATGTACTGATTATATACTTTGTTTGCGCCTTCTACATAAACTAGCAATGATATTATAGGGCTAATATGAACTACAGCAACAAAAAAAAAGACAGCTAGAAATTATAAACATTGTAATATGTCTTATTTTAGCCATGCTGTACGTGTTGATATGGTAGGGCTTATTATAAATTATTAGGTTAGGAATTAACTAGTGAGTAGGTGTTTATACCAGAGATGAGATAAGTAGTGGTAGAGAAACGAGAAACCACATGTCAATAATTAGCAGTAGCCTATAGTCTGTCATTATCTTTAAGTATGCAGGGGCCCGCTGTCAGCTCCTCCGGCGTCTAGTGACTTTGTTCACAGATAGGCCTCTCGCTTTAAAACGCTGCTTTTTGGCTTAAAATGACGTGGGGGATTTCTACTACAAGAATCCGAAAGAGAGCGTCCAGGGCTTTCCTGTAGTACCAAATAAATCCGCCATGCGTTGAGGGAAACCCCAAAGAATGCGACACGAACTAGTGCGATTTATCGGTTCTGTTTTATGAAATGTTACATAGTGTGTCTAAAAAGGCTATAAAATGTACTAAATAATAATATAAATGAGAAATAAGCATTGCCAATTGACAAAAAAGATACCAAAGTATACTTTGGTGACAAAAAGTAAAAATCGTCGAAATTCATCGTTGCATGTTTATGCGGTGTTTTCTCGAAATCAAGTTCGCTGACATATGACTCATTTCATTAGAACACGTCACAAATATTAACTAACACTAGTTGTCAGCATGTTGACACTATCCAGTGATACGCAATTCCTTTGTAGGACATTATCATAGTACGATGATAGCAAGAACACAATTTTGGGTAATAATTTGTATGACACTCACCGGTATAAGTCTTAAGGTATCTTGCTCAAATCACATGAAAATTTCAAAGCAACAGAGACATATATAACAACATCTCATATAACCACTGTGTACTGCAACCTTGTGATGAACAAATAGTCCCTGTCACTTTCATTCACTAAAGTTATGAGGATGATGACTAAGTTTTGCAAAATAAGTTTAAAGTGGTAAACTGGAAAGTATGTTTCAACAATAAAACTTTCATCAAGTGGTATTAGGTATATAAATACATGACTTTTTCCCCCGGGTTTCACAGTGTAGACAAGATACACATTTTAGAGAGCAAGCATATTTTGCAACATCTGCATTTATAGTGGTTTATATTACTGTAAGTACATCACTCCAAAGATTTTTTTAACAACAATCATGGAATTTAAGATTTAGCACACTGATACATTTTGAAAGATGGTTCTGTTTTTTTTTGTAGTAGCAATAAAATGGTTTAGCCAATGTATAGCGAATATTAATCCTACCAGTATGCTCTGAGCATCTGTGTGAATAGCCTCTGCCCTTCGGGGAAATGTTATTGCATGTAATTTTAAATTCCAAGTCCAATTAAATTTAATGGGACAACATAAACACAAGTTTAGTTGTACTGGATTATCTACTGAATTACTACTTAGAGTTAGGCTATGCTGGCAAAATTAGGCTAATAAATGAAACTTTTATTTTATTACCGTCTACCTCATACTTTTGATCCTTCGTCGCCTTGCCGACCGCATCTCTCAGACGTCTCTGCTGATTCCACGGCGATGCGATCCGTGAATAAAAAATTCCTTCACGCATGTCATATATTCCGTATATTCGTCCTCCATCGCAAAAAATGGACACACACTTCTCGTGGAACAAGTTACAATATTAAACGGAGTGACTGCTTGCTGGGCTGTCACCAAGACCAACACAAACTCGAATCATGACGTGCTCTGACATTTACACACGCATGCGTAATGTCCGTTTAGCCGAATCTCGACCCGGGGATGACGTATGCCGTTGCCACTACGTCAGAGCGCGTCAGAACAGATAAAAGCGGCCACTGTGCATGCGCGCGCATGCGCGATATGTGTTTAGACGAATCCTGGACTGGTCGTATCTGGGACCACCACAGTGGCACCAGAAGTGGAAGCAATATGTGCTGTATGGTGGCACCAGGAGTGGAAGCAATATGTGCTGTAAGGTGGCACCAGGAGTGGAAGCAATATGTGCTGTAAGGTGG
>JAODUO010002713.1:0-25581 GCA_025642075.2 Ridgeia piscesae
GCGGGACCGATATGCCAAAGTCAGCCATGAAATCAAGCAGAAGTCTGGGGCCAGTGCTGCGAAGATTACGGCCCGCAACCAATACACCAAAGAGAAATTAGCCTTCCTGAAGCCCTATATCTCCAGGCACAAGGGGACGACTGCAGGTGTAAGTGTACAATCTGTTATAATTATAGGCGGACGTTTATGTTAGTGCAGCTGCAGAAGCAACAGCCGTTATACAAAAAAGTAAACAATATAAAAACATGTAATGATATTGTAATGTATAATGAATGAATTAATTAAAGCAATTAAAAATGCAATAAAATGTATCAATATATATTAAATTACAATAAATATGTCCTATATATTTTACAATATTAAGCCATAACTGTGAAAAAGATAAAAGCATCTAACAATTTACTGAAATGATTATAATGGATGTTTGTCATGCAGTGATACACAACATTAATTTTTATGTCATACTTTATTTATATATTGTTTAATTCTGCTTCTTGCAGCTTGGTGAGACAGTAGAGGAGCCCCCAGTGGATGAGGGTAGTGATGAGGGCAGCACACCAGGCAGTCCTCTCGGTCCCACACCACCACGCACAGAGGCAGATCCTGCGGAGCTCTCGCTGGAGGTTCTTGCCAGACCGTCCACCTCCGACAGGATAGGCAAGGGGACCAAGGGCAAGGGAAAGGGAAGGTAAATATCAAACACGTCACTCATGACAATAATGTAGAATCATTTATTATCATTAATTGACATAATGTACATAATTTACAAAGGACATCTGAAACATGTAAAAAATGAAAAATCATATCATTAACTTAATGTACATAATTAATCAACTGTAATGTTTATACTTATATTGCTTTTCTCCTGCAGGCAGTTTGCAAGGCCAAGGACTCCCCCGATACATTGCGGGCGTCAACAGAGGAAGTCATGGGCCTCCTGAAGCATGCAGTGGATAGACCCACCCCCAACCCAGCTGAAGCCTTTGGCCAGTACCTGGCGTCCGTATCTACAGATATACACCCGCAACTGCTGAGTTCTTGGCGGCGTGAGGTTAGTACATGACCCTGTCTCCTTTAAAAATCCATTATCAGTTCGATAACTTTTGCTCCTCGCGTTTGAGACTAATTTCACGAAAAAGCAAACCTACGAAGTGTCCCCCGTGACATGCTAATTTGTGTATGCATATATGTGCCTTCGTTTTTATGAAATAAACAGAAAACTCAGAAAAAATAAAAAGCTTCAGTAGTGAATTGTTGAACCACACATCTGAGTTATCGTGACATCCAGAAAAGACTGTAGCTTGAAAATCTCTCTGAGCGAAAAGGAACGGTGAGATCGACCTTTGAACCGTCCATGCTGTGCCTCGAATCCTCGATTGTCGCGAATGCAAGCTTTTTACTAGAGTCGCAATTTCCCCGTTGTATTGCCGTTTTTTGTTCAATGATGGGACGCCCGCGTATGTATGCGACCGAACCGGCAAGGAAACGGGGAAGTGCACAAAAAGACGCAGAAAGACGGAAACAACGGCCGTGCGCAGACGTGTATTTGGTAAAAGTTATAGACTTGTGGAATCAAACGAAATGTACGACCGGCATTACAAGGGGGCCCCCATTACAAGTGACATAGAGTTCGCCAAATGTCTTTTGGACAGGTTGGTACTCTGTTATTACTCGGCTTCGACCATTTTCACATTGTTTTAATATTCCGTGTGCCAGCTGACAAAAATATTTGTTTTGCTATTAAATTAGTCGACGGTATTAAGGTCATTCTGAGTGAACGCAATCAAATTTCCAGAAATTGGTTGCTGTCATTTCTTATATTTTTGAATAGATCAGTAATACAGTATGGTTTGCCTTTGGTAAGATTAGCAAGAATCCAAAATTTGAGCGTTCTAACTTAAATAGTTTTCAAGTTATGGCAGTTTGACATTTGACAGCATGCTAAAAATAAATAATTTTATTCACATTTAACTAGTCAATATATTCTGCAATCTTGAGCCTGTGTCAGTGAAATTGTGTGGAGTTGATCTATATAATATAGAAATTACATAACTAGAATTAGAACATAAATACAGAGTGCGGTTAACGTGCAGCAAGTTGATAAAAACATGATTTATTCAAAATATCACTCACGACAGGGTTTTCAGACCCTGATTGGGAGCAGATGATCTGACGAATATGGCAGGTCTGGTTGCCTTAATTATGAATCTGTACATATGCAAAGATGGTATGTTATTATATTTCTTAAAATATGACCAACTTCCGACCCAAACATTTCGATGAGGCATACCATGGGGGTAGCTTGTATTGTCACAAAACCTTTTCTAGGTGTAAGCTCATTCCAATAACTTAAATAACTAGTAAGTCTCAATATCCTTCCGAGCTTCCTTCACAACAAAAATGGCATACGTCTGGGTGCCCCAATTTGTAAAATAAATTGCTCGGATTATGCAAAGTCAAAGGGTGCAGGCTTCCCTATGACCTGAACATATAACGAGTTGGAACTGCTGCGATACTTCTGTGGGTGAGTAACACTAATTCTTTATACTAATCAGTTCTACTGGTAAAACAATTATTACAATTGTTGTTACATACACAGCTATGGACTCTTGTAATGTTTAAAAAAATTAAACCCTTAACCAGTAAAGCATTATATATGTTAATATGCATGTAAACTGTCTGCTTAGGTTTATATTATGAATTTGAGTACCCCTGGTAATCTGCCAGTGGATATTTTTGTGCCCCCTAGAATCGATTTCTGAACCTGCCCCTGCGTATGGTAGTTTATTGTCTGCATGATGGTTTTGCAGTAATGGGTGTCCTTGATAATTTTTATATTGTTGGAATTGCATGTGGACTAAAGTAAAGACAACATAAAATAAAACTAGTTGATTGACATTTTTTGACGAGACTGACTACAAAATAATGGCAAGCACAATACAAGCACAACTACACGTAAAAACAGGTAAAACACCGCACATGATATATGTATTTATTTTTAATATCACATGCACATCAGAAGAAAAAAAGCAGTAATACAATATTATAACTCATAACGCACGCATATTACCGAAACATGTTGTAAATAGCTTATTTTTACAGCACTAGAACATAAATGGATGTTTGCATACAAGTCTCATTTTGGCTTGAATGGCAGACTGATCTGACAATTTTTTTATAAATGACATGTCCAAAATATTTACAATGTGATAAAGTTTAACTGGTTAACTCCTGAAGTAATTTTCTTAGAAAGATTTGACTTTCTAGATACAAAGTATATATGCATACTATATACACATAATGTGTACATAATAAATAATAACAAATAAAGTACAATAAGTTAACTATAATTATGAGGAAAATAATTTAATATGTTATATAAACTTAACAACTATAAATATGACTTTGTTGGTGTTTACAACACACAGAAAAGTGACTAAACTAGTCAGGGTCCTCGCCATGTGGCTGAGAGTTACATGCGCAATCACTATATGTTTACATGTTTACTCACCTGTATGAAGAGTACCGGCTACAGATAGTGGTGGATACTTTTACTTTATATAGTTGGTCTTTGCATAATAATTTAAGTGTACCTGAATGCTTCCTACATTAGTCGATATGTTGTTTGATTTAACAGGTCTTAGTAAAGTGTAACATGTATGGCATGTAGAGTTTACAACATGAATTCCAAATACCAAACAATTGTATTGTTGACTTTTGCTAAATGTATCATCACATAAGATATCATAAATGTCAGAGCCATGTTAATTGTCACTTTGTTTCTTGTCTAGGTAGATGTGGATGCACAGCAAAATGTCAGGAACCTGGTATGCAGTACCATTAAAGAGAGTGAACTCACACAGTAATGCCATCAATATGCAAGCCGATGTAATTCACCAAAGAATGCTGAACCTGTCTTATAGAGTCGAGAGAGGGTGACGGAAGGCTCATGCCATTTGCCAGACCATGGCACCCACCGTTCTACCATTGACTGCAAAGCTAGTCAGCCATCACCATATTTGCATGTCAAGCAACCTGCATTCCATGTTGGTCTCTATTCAGTCTGGGTAACTGACTGGCCTGGACGTCAGTGCACACACCATCGGTACTGGGGAGTCTCACGGATGCAACACACAACTGAGATGATTCGGTTGATATGAATTCACGACATTTAATCTGCAGCATCTTGCACAGCCCATGGTTGTGGAATCTTGTCCGGGGTCTTGTGCAGTATAGCTTATTAACTTGTGGACCTAGTGGTGCTAAGCACACTAGTTCACTGTTCAGTTTACTGTTGAGTGTTGACCTGAAAAGAAAAGCATATATTGAAATTCAGTAAACAAAAACTGGCATCATGATATTAGAGTTGTCATTATGGAGTGTTCATTGCCATAATCAATAAATATACAGCTGTATAACATAATATTTCATGTATGACCTAAAGCATTCCACAAAAAAGGCATCAACAAATATTTGGCTACAGCAGTTGGGTTGATATCTAAGCAGGCTGTAATTTATTAGGTGTGTATTGTCATTACCTGAAATTAAAACTACCCTGCTATATTTAATTATAGGGATGCCATATCTTAGATATTATTATATAATTATTTGAATACCCCCAAGCATAGCCATTCATATTTTATTTTCAATATACAATTTTGTTTCAGGGTTTGTCATGTAGTAACTCATACATAATAAATTATGTTATATTTGACATTTTCTGGCTCAGCCGAAGGTTGTATCCATGTCAAAATGAATGTTGGAAGTGACAAAATAAGGTGTTATTGTGATGCCAACAGTATATTTCCTTCACCAAATATTCAAACATATCATGCATGTCTACCTTCTTCAAAATGAATAATTGATTTATAAATTAATTTCTGAGTTATCGGTGTATGCTGAATACTTTCTTAAAGGTGTTGAACGAAGTCTGTGGACACACTTGGTATAATATGCATTATACAACTGCAAAGGTTATCCTAGTTTTCCATGTGCAATATATTATGAAGATGTTAATGAAAGCAAGTGTGTATTGAAATGGGCATATTAAAATGATTTGAAAATGTATACATTGTTGATTGTTAAAATGTGTAATTCACTTGGATTGCTCAGATATGGACCTCCTGGAAACTACGCATCCACCATGCATTTGCCCGACCGAAGTGATTGCATTAATCTTAGCCCCCCCCCTCTGCCTCATCTGACTTGCATTATAGTGTGGCCTGTAGTAATATATCATAATTCCAGTTATATATTATGCATTCATGTATTGCCGTGATGAAAAGATTAAGATTAGAACAGCTGACACATGTGAGTTGAAAGGTATCAGGTATTACATAGACTCCAGCCAGGCACCACTGACCACAATAGAAACAAGTGCAAGAATGTTATGTGTAATACTTGCATATGCATATGTTGTACACTAGCTAGTAGCTATACTACCATTTTATTTTCATGTTTAATTTTTTTATTTAATAAATTCATCACCATCATTATTGTCATAAAAAATTAAATTATGTTGCATAAAATATAATGCAAATCAACAACATGCAGTGATAATAGTATAGTGTGAGTCATGAAACACTTTTAATAATTGTGATAACCAACATAATTCTTTGTTTGACGTTCTATTGGACGAGATAACGGATGCTCCCACCGATCAACCGGGGCAGAGGTGGAGCCTACTGCCAAAGTTCCCAAGCCAATTATTTATCATTTCGTCCCTCACGTCATCTACTCTACTCTAGATACGTACTTTCGCAATTACACAGCTTATTAACAAGATCCTGCATAATCAAATACAATAGGGGGCCTACGTATACAATTATAAATACAGGCTGTATCTGGCTGAGCCTGAGTGATGCTGGGCGATGCCGAATGTCGAACTGGTTTGTCACACTTATAAGCTAGAGAATCCGCGTCGAGTAGGCCTATAACTAATAATGAAGTTGCAGTTCTCGTTGAATTAGCCCACGACTACTCGCTCTTGTTGCTAACTGCGATAATGCACATAATACGTACCTTCACAGAAGAAGCACATCGGAATGTTCCTCATGACACGCAAAAGCACATGCGATTTGTTATCATGCCATAGATGCCGATCTCGTATAAAACATGTGACCCAAAAAGCGCAGGACGTCTGCAGCTACTGATGTGATGGTTTCGGCAGTTATACTCGGTGTAACGACGATTCTTTTTTGCCGAATAAAAAAAGACAAGTACGCATTTTAAAATTAAACTGACTGTGCATACTAGTTAAACTATTGATACATTACACACCAGGACATAAAAGAAAGGATTGGCGATGGGCAAAATGAAATGACACGCTGAAGCAGCGCACCACCACAGGACGTGTTCATGTCGCCGCCACCGCCCACGCCTCCACACATTGTTGGTATAAGCAGGGCGCCAACCTATACTACTCTAACTGCAGGGTGCCAGGACAATTTCACCCACTTGTTGGGTGCCAGCTTCCAGCCCTTGCGGCAACTATTGAAGGCAATGATGCCTATGTGCACCAGACTACTCCAACAAATTCAGGATTGAACACTCCGTCTTTGACACGTCCACCCCGCGCAGGCATGCCAACATACAACCAGAACTCAATTTCAGCCAGCTTTTTGATACTCAAGACAATGTTATTAGTGCACAGCAGCAGTGAAATGACTGTTATATTGTGATAACTTTAATGACAACATAAATGACAACAGTATTGAATGTACTTGGGTATATATATATAAACTGTGGTAGATGTTGCATGAGAATTCCCTATCTCATGGCATTTACCACAGGGAACATAGATACAAACAGTGTGCAGGTGATTGTGAACACAATAAGATAACACAACAGTATTGACAACAGTAAATAAGAGTGGTAATTAAATAAGAGTGCTTGTGTAAAACTGTATATAAAAGTATATATAAATATACATCTCCATTTGTTGATAAAATAAATTTGCTGTTGTTGCATACCATCTCCTGTTTCTTTACCAAAACTTATATATAAATGGACTTGAATTTAAATAGAATTGACACTTGGTGACCCTTTTATAAGACTCCTGGCTCTAAATTGATGTTGTTGCATACCATGTCCTGTGCATAAATTGACACTTGTTGACCCTTTAGAAATAAAACAAATAAATATCTACATTTGTCAAGATAGTTAAGAGGTAATGTTAGGGTTCTCCCAAAAATGTGTAGAATCTGCTGTGCATGCTCTGGCCACTGGGGAAGACACGTCAGGAGGCACTGGAATCTGTTCACAAACTCCCCGAAGGCATTTCCACCACACGTCTGGCCCAGTAGCAGCGATAGTTGTATACCCTCTGAACGTGGTCCATGTTACGTCGGGAGTACGGCTTCATCATCCATTGGCGTTGTGCAAATGCGTCGTCCCTGATCAAAGGTATGGCATGGGCTTGGTTAGGGACGTTCACCTAATTCAACTAAAAACACACAACATAAGCAATACAATAATAGTCACATGGGTACGAGAATGAATATAATTAAGAAATAATGTTTTTGAAAGTGAGAAATATGAAGTGAAACATTTATAGCGTAACTAATTTCTGTAACACTTCTTTTCATCGTGCCGATAAGTGGTAATTTTTTAATTTTAATTAAATAATATTTAATACAATTTATCGTTATAAATATGTAGTGACTTATAATGATAGCATTTGGGCCTTACGAGAATATTAGTGTGGTGACGTTTAAATCGCATTTGGGAGTGGAAAAAGAAGGACGGGTTGAGAGAAATTCCACAACTTCACGCTGAGTACAAGGGGCGGACATAGCCTCATATTTATGCGACATTTCCCTCCGATAAATTGATGGTTTTACGTGATGGAATAGATGCGAATAACCGTTGAAGATCGTATGGTAAAACATTATGATAGGCATCAAACATAAATAAAATTGTTTTTAGTTCAACTATATCATTGAATTTAAGAATGCGATATTCATAGAATAAGTTATTTGTATGATCCCATCGATTGGCACCGTGGATCAGTCTAATTACTCTTTTCTGTATTAATATAATACATTGTATGTTTGTCACATGTGTTTCCCCATATTTCACAACAATACATTAAGTGAGGTAAAAATAATGAACAATATAGAGTACGCATGCTGGAGTGGTCGATACAATGGCTAACTTTGTATATAACAGATGCTACTTTTAATAAAATGATTCATCACAGACGCCAAGGAAGTAGTGGCTTTGGAACTCTCTGTATAAATATCGCCGATAATCGTTAGCACATAAAAATCTTGCTGATGGGTATATCTGCCAAATAATATATAATTAGTTTTGTTAATATTTAATATCTATTATCAGTCAATTTGTAATATTTTATCAGCCCGTATTTAGTTCTTCCATTAAATCACTTTATTTGACTCATGAAATATTTGTAGTCAGTTCGTTTAAATAAACAAACGTCGTACTCGATCAATAATATTAAATACACGTCATCATAATATGACCTTTTACTTTTTTTCCCCGATTATGCCCTCATAATCACGTGTTCTGTTTTTGATAGCATAACTCCTTATCCATGCTGGTATTCGTACATGTCCCATCGTATCAAAAGCCTTGTAGGTCGATTGGTCAACATGTTTCGTTACGAATTTGTAATTTTGGAAGTGGACATTTTTTTTTTTCGAACTCCATAGCTGATAAAGGATTCAATATGTTGTTATATAGCTTCCAGGATTTTATTACTGTGTGGAAGGTGGAAATAGGTCTATAATTGCTGAAATCATTTTATTTCCCGATTGTATGATCTAGATTTTCATTTTTCTGGAAAGTCCATTCAAGCTAAATATATGTGTTATTATTTTTTGCTGATAGATAACAGCATGGCAAAGTCTAAAATCGATGTCATCGCAGTCAGTGCGCATAGCACAGATGACTTCACGTTCAAAGAAACATACTTTCCTTTTTTCTTAGAGCTGGGCAGCAGCACAGATACGAGTAATATTCGCTAAATCAGTTCAATAGTTGTGTCAAATCACATTACAATCTCTGTTTTTCCATTTCTTCTAACTAACAATTTACTATAGTATGTTTTCTTAGATAATCTAAGTATTGAGGTAAGTTTATTTTTGTACGTTTTATATCTGGTTTCTGCGGCTAATGTCCTACACGACAGGAACATTTTGTATAGCCGATTTTTCTTTTTGCATGCATTTTTTAGTCCATTGGTTAGCCATGGATTATTTGCATAACGATTTTCCGTGTTATTAACACGTTTTACAGGGCAATGTTTGTATGTGAATTTCAAGATCTACTGAACAAACATTGCCCTGTAAAACGTGTTAATAACACGGAAAATCGTTATGCAAATAATCCATGGCTAACCAATGGACTAAAAAAATGCATGCAAAAAGAAAAATCGGCTATACAAAATGTTCCTGTCGTGTAGGACATTAGCCGCAGAAACCAGATATAAAACGTACAAAAATAAACTTACCTCAATACTTAGATTATCTAAGAAAACATACTATAGTAAATTGTTAGTTGAACACCGTAATAACATAGCAGAAACACGGCAAATTCTGAGAACAGTAATTGGCAAACATCTTAAACATTCCAGCTACCCCAATCATTTCATTGTAGAAGGAAGCAAGGTTGATAACAAAACAGAGATAGCTAATGTATTTAATAATTTTTTTACAACTATTGGACCTGATTTAGCGAATAACATAAGAACACCCACTAAAACATCTGTATATGATTACTTAACTTCTAGAAATAAGGAAAGTATGTTTCTTTCACCAATTGACGAACGTGAAGTCATATCTGTTGTAAACGGTTGTAAAAGCAAAACATCCACTGACTGCGATGACATCGATTTTAGACTCATTAAAAGTGTAATTACATCTATCGTAAAGCCAATAACACATATATTTAACTTATCTTTCCAAACTGGAACTTTTCCTGAAAAAATGAAAATCGCCAAGGTCATACCACTTTTTAAGTCGGGAAGCAAAAATGATTTCAATAATTATAGACCTATTTCCCTGCTCCCACAATTATCTAAAATCCTGGAAAAGCTATATAGCAACATATTGAATCCTTGTCAGTATGGGTTCAGGGAAAAAATGTCCACTACACATGCACTTGTAAAAGTAGTGTCTGAAATTACAAATTCCTTAAATAAACGAAAACACTCTATTGGTGTATTCATCGACCTACAAAAGGCTTTTGATACAGTAGACCACCAACTGTTATGTACGAAACTGGAATTCTATGGTATTCGCGGAGTTGCTTACCAATGGATAAGGAGTTATTTATCAAACAGAACGCAATACGTTAGTTATGAAGGACATAAATCCGAACTTTTACCAATACAGTGTGGTGTTCCTCAAGGTTCTATCTTAGGTCCGCTATTGTTTACAATATATGTTAACGATATGTGTAATGTGTCGAAGCTACTGACGTTTATTTTATTCGCAGACGACACAAATATATTTCATAGTCATAGTAAATTACCAGATTTAGTAAGAGAACTAAATACGGAGCTTGATAAAATGTACAAGTGGTTTTGTGTAAACAAGCTGTCATTAAATATTGCTAAAACTAATTATATATTATTTGGCAGATATACCCATCAACAAGATATTGCTAACATTATCAACAATGTTACTATACAGAGAGTTCAAGCCACTAACTTCCTTGGCGTCTTAATTGATGAATCGTTAAACTGGAAGAACCACATTAACATGGTAAAATCCAAGCTATCGAAAGTAGCATCTGTTATATACAAAGTTAGCCATTGTATCGACCGCTCCAGCATGCGTACTCTATATTGTTCATTATTTTTACCTCACTTAATGTATTGTTGTGAAATATGGGGAAACACACATGTGACAAACATACAATGTATTATATTAATACAGAAAAGAGTAATTAGACTGATCCACGGTGCCAATCGATGGGACCATACAAATAACCTATTCTATGAATATCGCATTCTAAAATTCAATGATATAGTTGAACTAAAAACAATTTTATTTATGTTTGATGCCTATCATAATGTTTTACCATACGATCTTCAACAGTTATTCATAAAATCTATTCCATTATATTCTGCACGTAGAACACATCAATTTATCAGAGAAAATGTCCGCATAAATATGAGAGCTATGTCCATACCTGTACTCGGCGTGAAATTGTGGAATTCTCTCAACGAATCGCTTGTTACCATAATGTCCAAATATACATTTAAACGTCATTACACTAATATTCTCATAGGCAAATATATCATGTAAATATACATATTTATAACGACAAATTAACATTTGTTGTGTGCACGTATTTATTTATTGAGTAACAGCATCATTACAATTATTAAAAATTAAGAATTGCCACTTATCATTTTTGATGAAAAGTGTTCACAGGGGTAGACACATATAAGTGTTTCACTTCATGTCTACTCCTTTTCAAAACATATTTCTTAATTGTATTTCATTCGTACCATGTGACTTATTATTATTTGTATTTGTATTGCTTGCTTTTTAATGTTGTGTGTTTTGAAATAAATTGAATTGAATTGAATTGAACATTCCGCAACCGGAACCCCTCCCTGGAAATGACCAGCCCATGCCATACCTTTTGATCGGGGACGACGCATTTGCACTACGCCAATGGATGATGAAGCCGTACTCCCGACGTAACATGGACCACGTTCAGAGGGTATACAACTATCGCTGCTACTGGGCCAGACGTGTGGTGGAAATGCCTTCGGGGAGTTTGTGAACAGATTCCAGTGCCTCCTGACGTGTCTTCCCCAGTGGCCAGAGCATGCACAGCAGATTCTACACATTTTTGGGAGAACCCTAACATTACCTCTTAACTATCTTGACAAATGTAGATATTTATTTGTTTTATTTCTAAAGGGTCAACAAGTGTCAATTTATGCACAGGACATGGTATGCAACAACATCAATTTAGAGCCAGGAGTCTTATAAAAGGGTCACCAAGTGTCAATTCTATTTAAATTCAAGTCCATTTATATATAAGTTTTGGTAAAGAAACAGGAGATGGTATGCAACAACAGCAAATTTATTTCAAATGGATATGTATTTATACATATACTTTTATATACAGTTTTACACAAGCACTCTTATTTAATTACCACTCTTATTTACTGTTGTCAATACTGTTGTGTTATCTTATTGTGTTCACAATCACCTGCACACTGTTTGTATCTATGTTCCCTGTGGTAAATGCCATGAGATAGGGAATTCCTTGTTCCGGCCTCATGCAACATCTACCACAGTTTATATATATATATACCCAAGCACTTTCAATACTGTTGTCATTTATGTTGTCATTAAAGTTATCACAATATAACAGTCATTTCACTGCTGCTGTGCACTAATAACATTGTCTTGAGTATCAAAAAGCTGGCTGAAATTGAGTTCTGGTTGTATGTTGGCATGCCTGCGCGGGGTGGACGTGTCAAAGACGGAGTGTTCAATCCTGAATTTGTTGGAGTAGTCTGGTGCACATAGGCATCATTGCCTTCAATAGTTGCCGCAAGTGCTGGAAGCTGGCACCCAACAAGTGGGTGAAATTGTCCTGGCACCCTGCAGTTAGAGTAGTATAGGTTGGCGCCCTGCTTATACCAACAATGTGTGGAGGCGTGGGCGGTGGCGGCGACATGAACACGTCCTGTGGTGGTGCGCTGCTTCAGCGTGTCATTTTATTTTGCCCATCGCCAATCCTTTCTTTTATGTCCTGGTGTGTAATGTATCAATAGTTTAACTAGTATGCACAGTCAGTTTAATTTTTAAATGCGTACTTGTCTTTTTTTATTCGGCAAAAAAGAATCGTCGTTACACCGAGTATAACTGCCGAAACCATCACATCAGTAGCTGCAGACGTCCTGCGCTTTTTGGGTCACATGTTTTATACGAGATCGGCATCTATGGCATAATAACAAATCGCATGTGCTTTTGCGTGTCATGAGGAACATTCCGATGTGCTTCTTCTGTGAAGGTACGTATTATGTGCATTATCGCAGTTAGCAACAAGAGCGAGTAGTCGTGGGCTAATTCAACGAGAACTGCAACTTCATTATTAGTTATAGGCCTACTCGACGCGGATTCTCTAGCTTATAAGTGTGACAAACCAGTTCGACATTCGGCATCGCCCAGCATCACTCAGGCTCAGCCAGATACAGCCTGTATTTATAATTTTATACGTAGGCCCCCTATTGTATTTGATTATGCAGGATCTTGTTAATAAGCTGTGTAATTGCGAAAGTACGTATCTAGAGTAGAGTAGATGACGTGAGGGACGAAATGATAAATAATTGGCTTGGGAACTTTGGCAGTAGGCTCCACCTCTGCCCCGGTTGATCGGTGGGAGCATCCGTTATCTCGTCCAATAGAACGTCAAACAAAGAATTATGTTGGTTATCACAATTATTAAAAGTGTTTCATGACTCACACTATACTATTATCACTGCATGTTGTTGATTTGCATTATATTTTATGCAACATAATTTATATTTTTATGACAATAATGATGGTGATGAATTTATTAAATAAAAAAAAATAAACATGAAAATAAAATGGTAGTATAGCTACTAGCTAGTGTACAACATATGCATATGCAAGTATTACACATAACATTCTTGCACTTGTTTCTATTGTGGTCAGTGATGCCTGGCTGGAGTCTATGTAATACCTGATACCTTTCAACTCACATGTGTCAGCTGTTCTAATCTTAATCTTTTCATCACGGCAATACATGAATGCATAATATATAACTGGAATTATGATATATTACTACAGGCCACACTATAATGCAAGTCAGATGAGGCAGAGGGGGGGGGGGGGGCTAAGATTAATGCAATCACTTCGGTCGGGCAAATGCATGGTGGATGCGTAGTTTCCAGGAGGTCCATATCTGAGCAATCCAAGTGAATTACACATTTTAACAATCAACAATGTATACATTTTCAAATCATTTTAATATGCCCATTTCAATACACACTTGCTTTCATTAACATCTTCATAATATATTGCACATGGAAAACTAGGATAACCTTTGCAGTTGTATAATGCATATTATACCAAGTGTGTCCACACAGACTTCGGTCAACACCTTTAAGAAAGTATTCAGCATACACTGATAACTCAGAAATTAATTTATAAATCAATTATTCATTTTGAAGAAGGTAGACATGCATGATATGTTTGAATATTTGGTGTAGGAAATATACTGTTGGCATCACAATAACACCTTATTTTGTCACTTCCAACATTCATTTTGACATGGATACAACCTTCGGCTGAGCCAGAAAATGTCAAATATAACATAATTTATTATGTATGAGTTACTACATGACAAACCCTGAAACAAAATTGTATATTGAAAATAAAATATGAATGGCTATGCTTGGGGGTATTCAAATAATTATATAATAATATCTAAGATATGGCATCCCTATAATTAAATATAGCAGGGTAGTTTTAATTTCAGGTAATGACAATACACACCTAATAAATTACAGCCCTGCTTAGATATCAACCCAACTGCTGTAGCCAAATATTTGTTGATGCCTTTTTTGTGGAATGCTTTAGGTCATACATGAAATATTATGTTATACAGCTGTATATTTATTGATTATGGCAATGAACACTCCATAATGACAACTCTAATATCATGATGCCAGTTTTTGTTTACTGAATTTCAATATATGCTTTTCTTTTCAGGTCAACACTCAACAGTAAACTGAACAGTGAACTAGTGTGCTTAGCACCACTAGGTCCACAAGTTAATAAGCTATACTGCACAAGACCCCGGACAAGATTCCACAACCATGGGCTGTGCAAGATGCTGCAGATTAAATGTCGTGAATTCATATCAACCGAATCATCTCAGTTGTGTGTTGCATCCGTGAGACTCCCCAGTACCGATGGTGTGTGCACTGACGTCCAGGCCAGTCAGTTACCCAGACTGAATAGAGACCAACATGGAATGCAGGTTGCTTGACATGCAAATATGGTGATGGCTGACTAGCTTTGCAGTCAATGGTAGAACGGTGGGTGCCATGGTCTGGCAAATGGCATGAGCCTTCCGTCACCCTCTCTCGACTCTATAAGACAGGTTCAGCATTCTTTGGTGAATTACATCGGCTTGCATATTGATGGCATTACTGTGTGAGTTCACTCTCTTTAATGGTACTGCATACCAGGTTCCTGACATTTTGCTGTGCATCCACATCTACCTAGACAAGAAACAAAGTGACAATTAACATGGCTCTGACATTTATGATATCTTATGTGATGATACATTTAGCAAAAGTCAACAATACAATTGTTTGGCATTTGGAATTCATGTTGTAAACTCTACATGCCATACATGTTACACTTTACTAAGACCTGTTAAATCAAACAACATATCGACTAATGTAGGAAGCATTCAGGTACACTTAAATTATTATGCAAAGACCAACTATATAAAGTAAAAGTATCCACCACTATCTGTAGCCGGTACTCTTCATACAGGTGAGTAAACATGTAAACATATAGTGATTGCGCATGTAACTCTCAGCCACATGGCGAGGACCCTGACTAGTTTAGTCACTTTTCTGTGTGTTGTAAACACCAACAAAGTCATATTTATAGTTGTTTAGTTTATATAACATTTAAATTATTTTCCTCATAATTATAGTTAACTTATTGTACTTTATTTGTTATTATTTATTATGTACACATTATGTGTATATAGTATGCATATATACTTTGTATCTAGAAAGTCAAATCTTTCTAAGAAAATTACTTCAGGAGTTAACCAGTTAAACTTTATCACATTGTAAATATTTTGGACATGTCATTTATAAAAAAATTGTCAGATCAGTCTGCCATTCAAGCCAAAATGAGACTTGTATGCAAACATCCGTTTATGTTCTAGTGCTGTACAAATAAGCTATTTACAACATGTTTCGGTAATATGCGTGCGTTATGAGTTATAATATTGTATTACTGCTTTTTTTCTTCTGATGTGCATGTGATATTAAAAATAAATACATATATCATGTGCGGTGTTTTACCTGTTTTTACGTGTAGTTGTGCTTGTATTGTGCTTGCCATTATTTTGTAGTCAGTCTCGTCAAAAAATGTCAATAAAATAGTTTTATTTTATGTTGTCTTTACTTTAGTCCACATGCAATTCCAACAATATAAAATTTATCAAGGACACCCATTACTGCAAAATCCTCATGCAGACAAATAAACTACCATACGCAGGGGCAGGTTCAGAAATCGATTCTAGGGGGCACAAAAATATCCACTGGCAGATTACCAGGGGTACTCAAATTCATAATATAAACCTAAGCAGACAGTTTACATGCATATTAACATATATAATGCTTTACTGGTTAAGGGTTTAATTTTTTTAAACATTACAAGAGTCCATAGCTGTGTATGTAACAACAATTGTAATAATTGTTTTACCAGTAGAACTGATTAGTACAAAGAATTAGTGTTACTCACCCACAGAAGTATCGCAGCAGTTCCAACTCGTTATATGTTCAGGTCATAGGGAAGCCTGCACCCTTTGACTTTCTCGTATATCACGAGAAATTTATTTTACAAATTGGGGCACCCAGACGTATGCCATTTTTGTTGTGAAGGAAGCTCGGAAGGATATTGAGACTTACTAGTTATTTAAGTTATTGGAATGAGCTTACACCTAGAAAAGGTTTTGTGACAATACAAGCTACCCCCATGGTATGCCTCATCGAAATGTTTGGGTCGGAAGTTGGTCATATTTTAAGAAATATAATAACATACCATCTTTGCATATGTACAGATTCATAATTAAGGCAACCAGACCTGCCATATTCGTCAGATCATCTGCTCCCAATCAGGGTCTGAAAACCCTGTCGTGAGTGATATTTTGAATAAATCATGTTTTTATCAACTTGCTGCACGTTAACCGCACTCTGTATTTATGTTCTAATTCTAGTTATGTAATTTCTATATTATATAGATCAACTCCACACAATTTCACTGACACAGGCTCAAGATTGCAGAATATATTGACTAGTTAAATGTGAATAAAATTATTTATTTTTAGCATGCTGTCAAATGTCAAACTGCCATAACTTGAAAACTATTTAAGTTAGAACGCTCAAATTTTGGATTCTTGCTAATCTTTCCAAAGGCAAACCATACTGTACGTATTACTGATCTATTCAAAAATATAAGAAATGACAGCAACCAATTTCTGGAAATTTGATTGCGTTCACTAAGAATGACCTTAATACCGTCGACTAATTTAATAGCAAAACAAATATTTTTGTCAGCTGGCACACGGAATATTAAAACAATGTGAAAATTGTCGAAGCCGAGTAATAACAGAGTACCAACCTGTCCAAAAGACATTTGGCGAACTATATGTCACTTGTAATGGGGGCCCCCTTGTAATGCCGGTCGTACATTTCGTTTGATTCCACAAGTCTATAACTTTTACCAAATACACGTCTCGTCCCCGTTTCCTTGCCGGTTCGGTCGCATACATACGCGGGCGTCCCATCATTGAACAAAAAACGGCAATACAACGGGGAAATTGCGACTCTAGTAAAAAGCTTGCATTCGCGACAATCGAGGATTCGAGGCACAGCATGGACGGTTCAAAGGTCGATCTCACCGTTCCTTTTCGCTCAGAGAGATTTTCAAGCTACAGTCTTTTCTGGATGTCACGATAACTCAGATGTGTGGTTCAACAATTCACTTCTGAAGCTTTTTTATTTTTTCTGAGTTTTCTGTTTATTTCATAAAAACGAAGGCACATATATGCATACACAAATTAGCATGTCACGGGATACTTCGTAGGTTTGTTTTTTCGTGAAATTAGTCTCAAACGCGAGGAGCAAAAGTTATCGAACTGATAATGGATTTTTAAAGGAGACAGGGTCATGTACTAACCTCACGCCGCCAAGAACTCAACAGTTGCGGGTGTATATCTGTAGATACGGGTTTCCAGGTACTGGCCAAAGGCTTCAGCTGGGTTGGGGGTGGGTCTATCCACTGCATGCTTCAGGAGGCCCATGACTTCCTCTGTTGACGCCCGCAATGTATCGGGGGAGTCCTTGGCCTTGCAAACTGCCTGCAGGAGAAAAGCAATATAAGTATAAACATTACAGTTGATTAATTATGTACATTAAGTTAATGATATGATTTTTCATTTTTTACATGTTTCAGATGTCTCTTTGTTAATTATGTACATTATGTTAATTAATGATAATAAATGATTCTACATTATTGTCATGAGTGACGTGTTTGATATTTACCTTCCCTTCCCCTTGCCCTTGGTCCCCTTGCCTATCCTGTCGGAGGTGGACGGTCTGGCAAGAACCTCCAGCGAGAGCTCCGCAGGATCTGCCTCTGTGCGTGGTGGTGTGGGACCGAGAGGACTGCCTGGTGTGCTGCCCTCATCACTACCCTCATCCACTGGGGGCTCCTCTACTGTCTCACCAAGCTGCAAGAAGCAGAATTTAACAATATATAAATAAAGTATGACATAAAAATTAATGTTGTGTATCACTGCATGACAAACATCCATTATAATCATTTCAGTAAATTGTTAGATGCTTTTATCTTTTTCACAGTTATGGCTTAATATTGTAAAATATATAGGACATATTTATTGTAATTTAATATATATTGATACATTTTATTGCATTTTTAATTGCTTTAATTCATTCATTCATTATACATTACAATATCATTACATGTTTTTATATTGTTTACTTTTTTGTATAACGGCTGTTGCTTCTGCAGCTGCACTAACATAAACGTCCGACTATAATTATAACAGATTGTACACTTACACCTGCAGTCGTCCCCTTGTGCCTGGAGATATAGGGCTTCAGGAAGGCTAATTTCTCTTTGGTGTAGTGGTTGCGGGCCGTAATCTTCGCAGCACTGGCCCCAGACTTCTGCTTGATTTCATAGCTGACTTTGGCATATCGGTCCCGCATCCCCGTCAGTCACTTCTCCAACTGCTTGCCTGAAAAACACAAATAAATAAGAACCATTATTATTACAAATTTTTTATTATTAAAAATCAAGCGACAACATTGGTTAAGACTACACATGTGTTACATGTTAAAATAAAGAACAGAGGACATTGTAATAAAAAAGTTAACAAATTATTTAACACATTACAAATTATGCATTAAGCACATAACAAATTACACATTAATCAGTCTGTTAGCAATAAATCGCCCTGACACTTGGTCAGGTTAGTGAACAAATAAGAGTAAGACAGGGTTGTGGGTGAACTTGTAGATCTGCATTGTTTTAACGTTATTCAATAACCACATGTTCAAATAATCACCATACATGTGCAAGTATACAGACAATCGCCACATAACAATGCAAACTGTATTACTGTATATATCTCCCTAGAGTAGTTGCAAGGTGTTTGCGCATTTCCCATGAGGGATTAATATAGTTCTCATAGGCATTACTAGCCCAGTCCCCCTGGACCTTGATGACTTCTGATGGAAGCCCACATTCCAAGGCAAAGGATGCCCCCCCTCGTCGAAAACTATGCCCTGAGTTATCTGAGGGATTTAAATTCAACTTTCCCAAGTATTTGTGAAGCTTATCCTGGAAGACTTGCACTGTCAATGGGAGCCAGCCATTGCGCGTGGGGTAAGTGAAGAGTGGGGCTGATGGCGGAGAATTACACAGCCTTAGCGCAAGGATTAGTATCTGTGCTGGACACGGGGGGAGCCTGGGGTACGAGGAAGAGGAATGTGCAATATGCGCTGCCGGTACTGGATTGTCTTTGACCACCGCACAGCTAAGCTTACGCCGTCCTCAGAAAAAGTAGCATCTCGGCGACATAAGTGTAAATTTGAGTCAAAAGACGTAATGCTTTTAACCAAAAGATGGATTTCCGAAAGAAGGAGAAAAACGCTACTAAGCAAGCTGCCCAAAAGGTTACTTCCAGTGGTAAGGTGAAGTATATCTGCTTAAACAACTGGAGTTATGGGCCGCTTCTGTTTATGTGCGACCCCTAATACTCTTTTTGTACCTATGTCTATGTGCCAAGAGCACTGAAAAGGGTTTGCATGACCTGCTTCCAGATGCATTATACGAACAACATTTATGTATTGCTTAATAGAAGTGTAAGCCAATTTTTGAGACAAAAATGCTATATATTGACAAGCGTTGTCGTGTGTCAATGGTACTGGGTTAATGCCCCCTAATATACAGAAGTGTTGATACAGCTTACGTTGAGAAGCATACGTATGGCGCGAACTGGGGCAAAGACCTGTTCTTGTAGCCAACGGACCTTGTCATCTAGCGAGTCCAGAAACCGAGGACCTGTCCAGAATATACAAAAACCCATTATAGGACATGTGCCACGATAATGGTGACAGTACTAACAATATAGTCAGATATTGCCTAGCCTCGGGTTCATGCAGCCCAGATATTATATCTGCTAAGACATTATCTTCTCCTAGAACATGGACCGCTTTCAAGCGGTAGTTAAACACAACTGACAGCCAAAAGATATGTCTGAGATATTTCATTAGCAGAACCCTGCGTGATGAACCACGATTAATACACGCTTCTGTTGTACTGTTGTCTGACAAAACTACGACGGGTTTGTTGGCCCACAACGGCCCCCATTTTTGAGCTGCTAACACAACCGGAGCCAATTCTTTAAAGTTGATGTGACTGTCCTGAACCGCGGGCAAATCTACCGACCAGTTACAGTAAAAATAGTCGCCCTCGCAGTAACTGCGTGCCCCTACATCGCATGCATCTGTATGTACAATAATATCTGGACCCTTATTTATAATAAGCAACATGCCATTGAAAGAATGCATAAATTCCTTCCACCACTGAATGTCCCTTCGCATTTCTAGTGTTAATACACATTTGTGATTTGCAGACCGTAATGTACAAATTGCGTCTAAAATTCGCCGGACGAATACTCTCCAGCCATAGACCACACCTGCCGCCCAGTGAAGTTTGCCTGCTAAAGACTGTAACTCGTTGCTCGTTTACGTTTTGCAAATACTTCTAGTTCTGCTTTAAGCATAAACAGAGCCGTGCCTACAGACATTGACTGATGACCCTGGCTTTGCATGACTGGGCCATAATTAAGATTCTGAGTAGCCTGGTGAATAACAAAGTACTTAGTAATGCAAAAGAAAACCATGTTTCCACCACCCGTGATTAATACATAATTAAAAATATTTTTATTCTCACATTACAAATTAATCATTTAACATTTTAGACACTCTGGACATACATATACATTATAAAATAGACATCCAACAATACTGATGCTATCATTGAAATGACAAGAGAAACCTTCCAGTGAGGTGAGGAGACGTGGCAGCCTTGTCAGCACAGGCCCTGTCTTTCGCTCCTTCATGTAACAGTCACTGTGGCCGCGATCGTACAGCTCGGGATGAGTAGCTGCCCACTCCACTATTGCGTCCTCATTCTCCAGGATCACCTTGAGTTTGGTCACCGGATTAGACTTGAACCGTTTCTTCTTGAGCTGCTGCTCCTCGACCACCTCCTCCACCTCCACCTCCGCCTCCAGCATGGCCGCCTGCAGCCTCACCAACTCCAGCCTGGCACCTTCCTGCATGCGCTCCTCCTCTCTGGCCTCACCCGGCCTCGCCTCACCCTCACCCGGTGTTGCCTCACCCTCATCCTCACCCTCATCCTCACCCGGCTCCTGTGGCGCCATAGTGGGCCTGAAAAATACAACAATAAAAAAATTATAATTATATTATACAGTTTTACAGGTCAATCATTTTAAAAAGGGGGGCAACGGGTGTCTTCACTACATTTTGCATTGAATTGAAACTGCATTTTACACACAATAAAAATTTATTTTACAGATATTTCTATGATTTTACATTTTACAGCAAACATATTCTACAGTTTTACAGGTGAATAATTGACCATTTACAGTCAATTAAAAAATATGTTTACAAATTTTACAGGAATATGTTATATGAAGGGGGGTCATAAAACATACGGGAAATGCACATTATTATGATGTTATAATGGTGTAAAAACACAGAAATACTTACTTTGGTGGCAACTGT
The DNA here is from genome assembly GCA_025642075.2 of Ridgeia piscesae. Classification (NCBI taxonomy): domain Eukaryota; kingdom Metazoa; phylum Annelida; class Polychaeta; order Sabellida; family Siboglinidae; genus Ridgeia; species Ridgeia piscesae. The sequence continues at coordinate 22,112 of JAODUO010002713.1, forward strand.
TTCTTCCTCCCCTTCCTCCCGTCCTTCTCCCCAGTCTCTCCCTTCCACCCTGCTCTCCTCTTTGGTGGCATTATATACTGTGTGTTTGAAAAATTCCCGTTATACGGGCGGTTCTTAAAGCATTCGGCCGGACGTCAGAGTAAGCCGAAAACGTTCGGAAAGCCTGCGGAAAGATACTTTGGGGAAAACACATTCGAAGGGACATTCGGCCAGTTTTTAAAGTCACACCACTTTCGTATACGGAAAACAAGCTCATTCGGGCCAGTGTGATCGCGCCATTACCAGATAGTTGTGATGGAACACATATTTGACCAGCTGAGGTAGCACAAGTACTTCTCCAGCTGTGATTGAAAAGTACTTCACCAGACATGACAGAAATTAGAACAAGTACTTTTGTGTGACAGGATGACAACATAACACACCTCTTCCTGTTTCCCCCTTGTGATGCGCCAGTCCTCCCTCATATGGTTGTACTCCTCCTCCAGGGACTTCAAGTCCTCCTCCCACTCATTCAGTGGCATCTTCTCCTTCATGTACACATTGTCTCTCATCTCGTAGTCCACCTGAAATAAAGAACAATAATTATTACTAGTTGTGAATGTCGTCTAACTTCATGTAGTCTTCCTAAAAAAGTGCATGATTTTGTATTCAACCTGAAGAAACAGAGGAACTATTACTTCTCCTCCAGAAGAAATATTTTAAAATTAGTACACATGTCTCCAGTGTCTTTCTCATCCTGAAGAAAAACAATCAAATTAGTACAAATGTCTCCAGTGTCTTTCTCATCCTGAAGAAAAACAATAAAATTAGTACAAATGTCTGCAGTCTCTTTCTCTTCCTGAAGAAAAACAATCACATTAGTACAAATGTTTACAGTCTCTTTCTCATTCTGAAGAAAAACAATAAAATTAGTACAAATGTCTGCAGTCTCTTTCTCTTCCTGAAGAAAAACAATCACATTAGTACAAATGTTTACAGTCTATTTCTCCTCCTGAAGAAAAACAATCAAATTAGTACAAATGTCTACAGTCTCTTTCTCATCCTGAAGAAAAACAATAAAATTTGTACAAATATCTACAGCCTCTTTCTCTTCCTGAAGAAAAACAATCACATTAGTACAAATGTTTACAGTTTCTTTCTCATCCTGAAGACAAACAATAAAATGTGTACGAATATCTGCATTCGCCTTCTCCTCCTGAAGAAAAAACGATAAAATTAGTACAAATGTCTGCAGTCTCTTTCTCCTCCTAAAGAAAAACACTAACATTAGTACAAATGTCTACAGTCTCTTTCTCATCCTGAAGAAAAACAATAAAATTTGTACAAATATCTACAGCCTCTTTCTCTTCCTGAAGAAAAACAATCACATTAGTACAAATGTTTACAGTTTCTTTCTCATCCTGAAGACAAACAATAAAATGTGTACGAATATCTGCATTCGCCTTCTCCTCCTGAAGAAAAAACGATAAAATTAGTACAAATGTCTGCAGTCTCTTTCTCCTCCTAAAGAAAAACACTAACATTAGTACAAATGTATGCAGTCTATTTCTCCCCCTAAAAACAATAAAATTGGTACAAATGTCTACAGTCTCTTTCTCCTCGTCAACAAATACAATAACATTAGTACAAATAACAAATCTTTCTCCTCCTGAAGAAAAACAACAACATTAGTACAAATGTCTGCAGTCTCTTTCTCCTCCTGGAGAAAAACAATAAAATGTGTATTGATGTCTAGTCTCTTTCTCCTCATGAAGAAAAACAATAACATTAGTGCAAATGCCTACAGTCTCTGTCTCCTCCTGAATAAAAACAATAACATTAGTACACATGTCTGCAGTCTCTTTCTCCTCATGAAGAAAAACAATAACATTAGTGCAAATGCCTACAGTCTCTTTCTCCTCCTGAATAAAAACAATAACATTAGTACACATGTCTACAGTCTCTTTCTCCCCCTGAAGAAAAACAATAACATTAGTAAACATGTCTACAGTCTCTTTCTCCCCCTAAAGAAAAACAATAAAATGTGTACGAATATCTGCATTCGCTTTCTCCTCCTGAAGAAAAACGATAAAATTAGTACAAATGTCTGCAGTCTCTTTCTCCTCCTGAAGAAAAACAATAACATTAGCACAAATAACAAAAACATATCTTTCTCCTCCTGAAGAAAAACAACAACATTAGTACAAATGTCTACAGTCTCTTTCTCCTCCTGGAGAAAAACAATAAAATGTGTATTGATGTCTAGTCTCTTTCTCCTCGTGAAGAAAAACAATAACATTAGCACAAATGTCTGCAGTCTCTTTCTCCTCCTAAAGAAAAACAATAACATTAGCACAAATGTCTGCAGTCTCTTTCTCCTCCTGAAGAAAAACAATAACATTAGTACAAATGTCTACAGTCTCTTTCTCCTTCTGAAGAAAAATTATAAAATTAGTACAATTGGCTACAGTCTCTTTCTCCTCCTGAAGAAAAACAATAACATTAGTACACATGTCTACAGTCTCTTTCTCCCCCTGAAGAAAAACAATAACATTAGTACAAATGTCTAGTCTCTTTCTCCTCCTGAATAAAACAATACCATTAGTACAAATGTCTACAGTCTCTTTCTCCTTCTGAAGAAAAATAATAAAATTAGTACACATGTCTACAGTCTCTTTCTCCTCCTGAAGAAAAACAATGAAACATTAGTACACATGTCTACAGTCTCTTTCTCCTCCTGAAGAAAAACAATAACATTAGTACACATGTCTACAGTCTCTTTCTCCCTGAAGAAAAACAATAACATTAGTACAAATGTCTACAGTCTCTTTCTCCTTCTGAAGAAAAATAATAAAATTAGTACACATGTCTACAGTCTCTGTCTCCTCCTGAAGAAAAACAGCAACATTAGTACACATGCCTACAGTCTCTGTCTCCTCCTGAAGAAAAACAACAACATTAGTACACATGCCTAGAGTCTCTTTCTCCTCCTGAAGAAAAACAGCAACATTAGTACACATGCCTAGAGTCTCTTTCTCCTCCTGAAGAAAAACAACAACATTAGTACACATGCCTAGAGTCTCTGTCTCCTCCTGAAGAAAAACAGCAACATTAGTACACATGCCTACAGTCTCTTTCTGCTCCTGAAGAAAAACAACAACATTAGTACACATGTCTACAGTCTCTTTCTCCTCCTGAAGAAAAACAATGAAATTACTACACATGTCTACAGTCTCTTTCTGCTCCTGAAGAAAAACAACAACATTAGTGCACATGTCTACAGTCTCTTTCTCCTCCTGAAGAAAAACAATGAAATTAGTACACATGCCTACAGTCTCTTTCTGCTCCTGAAGAAAAACAACAACATTAGTACACATGTCTACAGTCTCTTTCTCCTCCTGAAGAAAATCAGCTACATTAGTACACATGTCTACAGTCTCTGTCTCCTCCTGAAGAAAAACAGCAACATTAGTACACATGCCTACAGTCTG
>JAODUO010002714.1:0-20571 GCA_025642075.2 Ridgeia piscesae
AAGCAGTAAAATTTTTGGTTTAACAGTTAAGGAAGTAAGACTTGCTAACTATTAATAATAGTATTAATCAAAGACACCCGCTATCAATCACATCATTATCAATTTTTTGCCCTTTACGATGTCTTTTGAGACAGGGGCTCCATAACAGATTTGACTTTTGTGCTATCAATTAGTAAGCCATCACTGTAATATATTATAGTCCACACAATTCTTTACACTTCTGCATATGAATCATGCTGAATCCACATAAATAAATAGTCACAAAACATCTTAAACATTTTTAACTGACTAATTACTACACCTTTTTATGACGGATTATCAGGGTATTGTTATCACGTTCATTTATCTTTCTTTATAACTTAACAATGGCAATACGCAAACATAATCCGCAACAGAAAAGGGGGGCCCGCGTGACCCAACATGGCCGCAGGAAAACAGTGAAAAAAAAGGAAAACCGACAAAAAAAATTCCCTCGACCATCGAAAAATTATCGTTTTTAGAATCAGGACGACATTAAACAAATAAAAAAAAAAAAAGACAGTATTTAATTAAAACCCCTCCCCCCCTTCCCCGGAAAAAGACCCCAAAATTTATAATTGGTTTGAAAGGGAAGGAAAAAATACTCAAACGTAATAGTTAACTTGTATTATAAAAATGATGTAGAAAAAAGAAGAAAAAAATAGATATAAAACTATATAGTTACATCCCCGGGGACAGCCACCCCCCTTTTTTCCATCATCCAAAAAATTTCTTTGTCATTTTCGGACGACTTCCCAAAATATTTAACCACCCGACGGGCCCCAAAAACTAAAAAACCCAAAATCTGAATAAATGAAATTTTAACCCCAAAAACCCCCAACCTTTCCGAAATTTTTAGATGCCTTTTCGGTCACAAAAGACTACCGTCACCAATTTTAAATACATTCCCCCCGGGCAAAATTTCCCGCGAAACCAGAGAACATCACAGAAGCTAAGACAACAATATTTTCACGTCACTTTGTACCCCCCCAGAATATTTCAGACGTCTTGAAACCATATATCAAGGGGTTAAAATGGAAATGCGCGACATCAATTTTTTAAAAAAACTCAAAGGGAAGCTGTCCGCTTATTAAACCCCTGTTCCCCCCCTTTTAGAAGGGTAAAACCAACACCCTTAATTAACCACTGCCTTTCCCCAATGCCCCCCCCTGTCCAGTACAAGGTAATTATCCAAAATATACCAGATTATTCCAGACGCATTAAGCTTTTTTTCCCCCGAACGTGGGAAGCCCCTTTCCGGGGAAAGTTTTGGTAGCCCCCCCATCCCAAGGGGAAAGGCAGTTTTACACTTTAAATTGGCGTGTTTTTTCCCCCTGTTGATACTTTTTCGCACCTTTTTAAAACTTTTCAGCACCCCCACCTGAACAACACAATTGTATATACACACCCTTTCCCAAATTTAAACACGAACAAAAATAGTATGCAACATATTTAATTATTAGTTTCAATTATTTTTTAAATAAAAATACATGATCAGGCTAAAATTAAACATTAAAAACGAGTTTAAAGTAATCTGATTTAAGGAGAGATTTAAATGTATCCATGTTTAATATCATACATAAATTTATTTTTTGGGTTATTTAACCAAAACCAAAGTAATCCCCTTTTTAAATTTTTTTAAAATTCCCTTATAAAAAAGGGAAAAAAAGGCCCCCTTTTTTGGGTAAAATTGGTTTAATTTAATTTTTTTGGCCAAAAAAAACAAAAAAACCGGGGTTTGGGTTTTTTGGAATCAAAAAAAACCTTTTTTATTTAAAAAAAGGGGCAAAAAATGTTTTTTTTTTTCAAATAAAACAAACAGCATAGGTGCAGTAAAGGTATAGTGGATGTAAGTCATAATATTGTGCCTGTTTTCATGGCTTTTTAACTGCGTCCCTAAACAGCAAAATTATATATTTGGATTCCCCATCAGTCATTTATTCTAAATAAAATAATGGTCAGAATCGCATTTATTTCCATAGCTGCTCAGAAAATTGCCAGGGCGTACACAGAAAATGGGTTATGGATGATTCAGCACAACATTTATTTAGCTCAGTCCGAAGGATGATTCGGCAAATGAGACGGGATGATTTGGCCCACTGAAACGGGATGATTCGGTCCACTTCGCTGAAATGCAGGGGTGCCATGTCAGCTGATGTCAGGAATTAACAATATAGGATTAATGTAGTAATCCAAAATATAAATTTATGTATGATATTAAACATGGATACATTTAAATCTCTCCTTAAATCAGATTACTTTAAACTCGTTTTTAATGTTTAATTTTAGCCGTGATCATGTATTTATTATTTGAAAACATAATTGAAACTAATAATGTATTAATATAGTTGCATACTATGTCTATGTCTACGTGATTAATCCATCAGTCTGGATTTCGATGCTGATGAGTGTGTATATACAATTGTGTTGTGTCAGGTGTGAAGGTGCTAGATAAAGTATATACAAGGTGCGAGTAAAGTATCAACGAGGTGCGAGTAAAAACACAGTCCACAGCTTAGAAGTGTGAAACTGCCGTTACCCTAAAATGCTTGGATGGTTGGGGCTACCAAAACATTCCCTGGAAGGGCATTCCACAGTTCGTGGGAAGAAAGAATTGCTGTAGACCTTAATGCGATCTGGAATAATCTGGTATATACTTGGATAATAATACCTTGTACTGGACAGGTGGGGAGCATTGGGGTAAGGCAGTGGTTACCATTAATGGCAATCAGTTGGTTTTGGATCCTATACATCAAAAGAAGGCAAGACAGTTGTGTTCTTTTCTCAACGGAGATGGTAAATCAATGCGGACACGCTTTCTCTTTGATTGTAATTGTTTAGAACAAATCTGACTGCTCGACGCTGGATGTTCTCTATCTTATTTACCTCCTTGATATATGGTTTCAAGACAGTACTGAAATATTCTAAGGGGGGACGTACAAAGTGACGTGAAAAGTATTGTTGTCTTAGCTTCTGTGATGTTCCTCTAAGGTTTCGCTTAACAAGGCCCAGCACTCTGTTGGCCCGGGAGGTGATGTTATTTATGTGGTTCTGCCAGGACATTGTATTAGATATGGTGACATCTCGGTATGGATACTGTGTGACCATGGAAAGTGTACATCCTCCTAGAATATAGTCAGCATTGATTGTGTGATGACAGAGAAGAATTCGCTTGGTGTGGCATTTGTCGGTGTTAAATTTCATCTGCCATATGTCAGACCATTTCTGGAGTTTGTTGAGGTCTTCTTGGAGAGCTACTGAATCAGCTGGGTTGGAAATGGTTCTGTAAAGGAGACAGTCGTCCGCAAAATGACGGAGCTTAGAAGTTATTCCTGTTGGTAGGTCGACGATGAAGGATAAGAAAAGCAGTGGACCGTGGACTGTCCCCAGGGGGATGTAACTACTATATAGTTGTGTATATCTATTTTTTACTTACTTTTTACTACATACATTTATGTATAATACAAGTTACATCAATATTACGTTTAATTAATGTTTAGTCCTTCCATTTCAGAGCTTTACAATTATGCACGACATGTTAGTAGGGAGGTCAGACCGATTTGCCGTCACTTCTGATAACATGGGGAGACAGGGGTCCGGGTTTAGTGGCCGTAGTTTATTATCTCGTAGCATACCTGTTCGTTTATAATTTTTATTTATGTTGTTATAATGTCAGTCCATGATTCTATGCCGATAGCTGATTTTCTGATGGTGCTTGAGAGCGGTTAATGATTTTTTTTGTCGGTGTCGCATTTTGGTTTTCACTGTTTATGCCTGCGGCCATGTTGGATCACGCTGACAGGCCCCATCTTTCAAAATGATTAGCGAGATTATGTTAATGCGTATTGCCATTGTTAAGTTATAAAGAAAGATAAATGAACGTGATAGCACACATACCATGATAATCCGTCGATAAAAAGGTGTAGTAATTAGTCAGTTAAAATGGCCGATGTTTAACGATGTTTTGTGACTATTTATTTATGTGGATTCAGCATGATTCATATGCAGAAGTGTAAAGAATTGTGTGGACTATAATATGATTACAGTGATGGCTTACTAATTGATAGCACAAATGTGCACACAGTCTGCTTATGGAGCCCCTGTCTCAAAAGACATCGTCATTTTGCCTTGTTCCCCGTGAGATTGTGGTATACAAAGCACATTGATAATGATGTGATTGATAGCGGGTGTCTTTGATTAATACTATTATTAATAGTTGGGCAAGTACTTATGCTTGCACATGTAAACTGTGAAAACCCAATTAATTACTGCCATGTTTAATATATATAATATACATTAGTTTGTTTATTGGTATTATTTTCTTTTTTTAGCATACTATTTCTACTTTTGTGTGTTGGTTTGGCTACATTAAATATACCAATTGTTAAAATTGATGATAATGTATCATTAATGTTTATAAAAGTATATTAAACATGACTTTTGTATGTCGTTACTGGTGTATTTTTATGACAGTGTTACATGAATTAGTATTTAGTTTTGAGAATATATGTAATTTGTAAACATTATTGAAAAATTATGATACATTATATATTAATTGAATTAAAAGATTAGGTATGTATTGGCTTTCATCATAGTTTACAAAAAAATTAGTATAACTGAAAAAAAATTCTTAGGTACAAATTAAAATAGGAGAATGTTCATAAAATATAAAACAATAAAAACAAATTGCAGTTTCATTAATATTTAATCTATGTATTTGAAAGCAGAAATGCTCAAATTTTTATGGAATATGTTTTATTACAATGACATCAATTCAGGCATCTATTTACAAACATAATAATTGTTACGGAAAATTATTTCATCAATAAGTTTAAGATATATGGCTTCCAGGATGATTTTAACCGTTAACAAGAATTAATTTGGAACACTGGCACGTGTTTGATAACAGGAAATAAAAAAGCTGACATACTAAATAAATGTGGGTGAATATTCATTTTATAATCAATACTTGAAATAGTCAACACAAAAGCCACTGTCTTTAATAAAGTGTCACTTTGCAGTAAAGGAGATTATCAAAATTGTGTTTCACTTCTTGTGTGAAAACATGCAAAAGATGGAATGTACAAACACTATAACCCTATAACTTATAAGAAAATACTTACAGTACTTCCAGAAAGCTGAGCAGTATTTCTAGAGCAGGTCTGGAAGTAAACGCGAATGTTACCATTATTTCGAGAGCAGATTTGGACGTGCATACATGTCTGCTTAGTGACATTTTCAGAGAATATATGTGGACAGCCTAATCATTTCAAATAAACGGAAGTAAACATCTTTTCAATTTCCATGCCAAACACCGTCCTATTCATGCAGAAAATGATTTAACAGTGTCGGATTTACCTGAAGTGTGTCTATGTATATCTGGGTCATTCTGTGACAGATGTACACACATTCTGGTAAGTGTTTGGCACACCGTCTTAGAACAGCTGCTACTAGTAAAACATTCAGATATGTAAGAAAATTGACAGAATCTATAAGAAATTATATCTCATTAATAAATTGGGATAATGTATTAAATGAAACTGATGCAGAAGTGGGTGATGATATATCGGGTATTCGTAAATTAATTGATGCAGTTGTGTGATGAGAATTGTCCATAAAAATGTGTTCTAATACAGTGTCACCTAGTAACAAACCTGACATTCTTTTGAAGAACTTGTAAAAGAATAAACTTACTTCTATTCTATGGCTTAGTGAGAAAGTTTTATGACACAGTTAGAAAGACAAAAAAATAATTAAAGTACCTGGAAACTTTTAAATGAAATTATTAAAAAACAACACTCATGTCCACCAACTCATTTATTAATCATGGTATTACAAATAAAAATAAGATGTTGCGGATTGGTTCAGTTTCTTTGTAAATGTAGCACCAACTCTGGCAAAAACCAATACATTAGTTTACTAAATAGGAATATAACTATTCTGGATTATTAAAAAAACACCAATCAAAGCACTATGTTTTGGTGGGTGTAAATAAAATTAAATAGTAAGTATTGTCAGCAACTTAAAAAAATGGACAAAGAGGCCACAATATCATGTCCTTTGGATGATATTGTGATTTTGGTGAATCATACTGACATTACAACAGGCAGTGTCAATACTAAGTTAGAGAAAACATACCCCTGGAGATACGACTATTAGTCACTATTGAGTTGCCGTGCAAATATCAATCAGAATAAATAAATACCCAACTTGCAAGTACCACAGCACTTCTTCTTTTCATCACACACTAAACATTATATTTGATTTTGAAGTACTTTTCTAGTTTATGCCCTGATCTAAATCACTTTGAAAACAGCCGCTTACACAAGTAAAATTTCACATTGTACATTTACTACACTTATGCTACAATTTTACACTTGTCGCGCAATAAAAAACATTAAAATGAGTCAATAGAAATATAAAAAAATGTACTTGTTTTTGCTCGTAAGCATTAGTTTGACGGAAACCTTCAGTACATGGCGCCACATTAGGGTCCGCTGGAAATGGTTGTCCTGATCATCAAAATTACACATTGAAGAAAAATAAAGATAATGATAAAAGATTCTGGAATTACACCAGATATGTATATGTCATCATCAACAATTTGTGATATAGAGTTCGCCGGTAAACAAATTTCTGACAACAACCATAAAGCAAACATTTAAAATGATTTTTCATATGTGTACTTACAGATGAGCCAGACATACAGCACTCTCTACCGACTGTTGACATCAATGTAGATTTTGTACTGTACAATCGAGAATTCTTACCTACAGAAAAAAGGAACAAGCTTAATAATCTTAAACCAGACAAGGCTTGTGGACCATATCTAAGACATGTAAATGTTCTATGAAACTTACTGTCTAGACTTTGATCTTCCATGATCTATCATTTTCGATGAATCAATCGAAACCAGCCAGATACCACAAGATTGGAGAGATGCTAATGTAACCCCAGTACACAAAAAAGGTCAAAGAAACAACTGCAACAATTATACACCAGCTTCCCTTACCAGCCAGGTAGTAAAACTACTGGAGAGAATAATACAAGACAACACTGTCATTATGGATGATGGACTTGACAGATATAATATACCTAGATTTGTCAATCTTTTGACACTGTCCCTAACCAAGCGTCTGATATATAAATTACAAACATATGGCATTAAAGGGAAAGTACTGCTATGGATAGAATCCTTCCTGGCCGGAAGACGTCAGAGGGTACCTGGGTAGTTTTGAGAAATGAAATGTTAAAAGACTTCATTTTCGAACTAATACTATTTCTGTTGTTTATAAACGATCTACAAAACATTCAGTGAAGGCAACTGCTGCTAGGTTCCATATTATGCACACATAATAGGGTGGCAACTCAACTATGTAGTAAACGTACAGTAGATGTACAATGTAAAATTACGTCACAGTAAATCGCTATGATTTTAAAGGCAGGCCTAAACTGCAGATGTATCTATCTGGATTCCCCATAATTCATTTATTCTAAACATGTACCAAATGTCTTGATTCTCTGTTAAATATTCACTTTTATCAGCCGCTGAAAATGCTAGTTTGGCTGATGGTGACAAATTTGATAAAAGTCATAAAGCTTACACTTACACCAAAATTAGGAATTTTTTTTAATGAAGCTCACATTTTCAGGATATGCTAGCTTTGATGGACACGGTCACAGAATGAGTTTCTCAAAACAAAGGTTAAGGCAAAACATTACACATTTTACTGATCTGCTCAGCCTCAGGAAATAATGTTCAGAATCACGCTAATTTCCAGAGCTCGTACTGAAATAGCCTCCATGCATATATATATATATAATATATATATATATAAATATTAAAAATATATTAAATTTAAATTATTGGTACAACTGTTCTGGAAATTGGTAAGACGTACAAGAAATTACGGTAATATTCCAGTTAACTGGCCTAAATTATTAGGGCCTTTTCACATCAGTTTACCATGTTTTCTTGTTGTGTATGTGTCCGAAATGTCTTTCTACATCACTTTCGATAAGAAGTTGGATATTATTGTTAACATTTTGTTTTAAATTAACTGAATGTCGTCGAGGCGACGTAAACAAGCTGATGTGACACACACAGGGCGTGAGCAGTTAGCGCATGCCAGACGCTTCAGGACCACAAAGGCAATGATTTGTGATGTGTGGATGTGTCATCAGCATAATACGGATTTATTTGTTTTAAATTTATAAGTACTGCTAATTGGTTTTCATTTCGATTTTGCAATGCACACACAATACTTAGTCTTTCCCGTTCTGATGCGTCTGGCATGCGCTAACTGCTCACGCCCTGTGTGTTTCCCGAATATTAATCAAGTAATATTAAAATAAAAGATACGCAATGCTCGAATTTTGGGCAAAGAATTTGCAAGTAAGTTAAAGCAGTTCACAACATCTCTCGAATAATGATAAGGAGCAATACCAAAATTATATATTACGCAATTCGAAGATATCTCCCAACATCAGGACGGATGATTCGGCCGATGTAGCTCGCCTGCAACGATTGCAGAAACGGACGATTCGGGCCAACGCCACGGGCCGAAACTCTTTTGGGCCTAATCATCCGGTTCCCGTTTATGTCGACGTACTACTCGACGGCACAATTTAAGAAAAACCATTAATTATTTATAATTACATGACTTCTTTTTACCGGAAGAGATGTCGAATGACATTCCGGACACATACACATGGAGAAAACGTGTTAAAACCAGTCAACTGCAAGATTACCGTAATCACAAGGTACCAGACAGGCAGACCAGTATTTGAACCTTTGGCTTTGAGTTTGACACTCGTTTATCGCCCGCAGCAGTAACTTAATATTTAAAGCATAACGAAAAACCCGATTCGTCCTATGTGCACTCGTGTAGTTCCTAGCTACTTACATAAAACAAACTTGAACAAACGCGTGATAAGGCAGTATTCACTAAAATGTACAAATTAGTAAACCTGCAACTTTTTGACCACTTGCAAAATCTACTCTCTAATCGAGAGATGCTCCGCCAGGTAGAGCCACATGTTGGCGTTCTTAGCAATAGGGTAAGGCAGTGTTAGTTGAACATTTGGGGTATTGGGCTAAAACGTATTTATTACTTGTGGAACGATTTTTAAACATACGTGACGTCACATCGACCATTTGACATTATCGTCAACTTGGCGGCCACAATCATCATATTGATTATTCTGCCGCAGACTAGGTACGAGCCTATGAGGTAGGAGTTGATTTTAACCAAGACTAAGGCAAACATAGATTAAGTATATAGGAAGATTAAAATTATATATTTTACTATATCATAAACCCAAACATTGAATCCCAAATAGAAAAAAATTCAAACATGTAATAAATAAGTTGAAAATAAATAAATAATTAAAAAGGATCACTTAAATTCTCCAACCAATTTAACTATAGAGGTTCTAGATATGTGGCATCCTTGCATTGAATGTGTTAGTGGTTCAGGCAGCCACAGCTGTGTCAGTCAGTTCATTCCAGTCTTTATCAGTTTTCAGGAGGAAGGAATGAAGTCTGTATTTGGTTCTGCACTGTATCTGGCGGAGCTGCTGTGTGCGTCCTCTTCTTTGTCTGGTACTTGGAGATGATGTAAGACCACAATAAGGTGCTCGTCCGCCATTACCCGAACAAAGAGTACCCTATAAAATCAGCATTGTGCAGGTTGTCGTTATTGCTAACTGCTTCACAATGACAACTGACTGAAAGAGGTAAAGGCCAAAATATAGTGTTTGTATATTAACCCAGGAGGTCCATAATAAAATGCCTATGTTGCCCTCAGAAGAGACACTGCTAATCATTGCTAGGATGTTGTGAGGAAGGCTCAACTTCAAAGTGAGCCAGGAAACCAGAATAGCCTGATGCCAGATTGCAGCCTGACTAAAGAACAAAAGGGGATATTGACCTATGGTCACTGTTAGGTGCTAATCCATCCTCTGGCTCTGAGCAAACAAAAGTTGTGGTCACTGCAGGGCCAGGGGGAAGCCTGTTGTTAAGTGTCTTCATCAGTAATTAGCACTGTTGGGTGAAGTTGCAGTGCATTAAGGTAATCAGTTTGGCAGGCATTACATGTGACAGTGAAAAAGAAATGTTGATACTGACAATGTATTTGAAAAAATATTTGAAAAAGTCAAATACTTTAGGAAAGTATTTAAATACAAATACTTTTAATTCCTAAACATCAAATACAAATACTTAAAAAGTATTTAAATACTTTCAAATACAAATGTATTTGACCCTCATCTGATATACTACATATTTGAATTGGATACTCTTGAATATGCACCCCTGGTTTTGAAATGTTGTTATTGTAATGTATTTGATCATGTGTATTTGAAATTCTTAAATGCCTCCTATTTGTATTTGATTCAGAAACCATAAATTAAATTATTAATCCAGCATTAAATGATTCATCGAATACCTGAGAAAGTCGTCTAATTATTAATAATAATAACACCTGGATAGTGGATAGCAGTAATTAGTTAGAACATTAGTGACACAACAACAGAACAAGAATGACACCTAGGGATTCCATGAAAGTCGCCTTTATATTAGAAACAGGATATTCATTAAAGTAATCATGAAAGTAATCATGATTACATTCTAATGTAATCGTACTTGAGTACATTGTAAAGTAATCGTACTCGTACTCGAGTACATTTGTTTTCTGAGTACTCGTACTCGTAATCATACTCATGCATGTTCAAAGTAATCGTACTCGTACTCGAGTACATTTGTATTGTACTCACTCCATCTCTGGCATCCAGCACATGGTATATCAAATACTAATTAAGGTAGTTCAAAAACATGAATCCCATTCATTAGGCTTTCAAATTATGCCTTTCACAGAGAATACATTAGCTTTAGCAAACATGTGCTTAGTGATACATGTCATACATGTCATGGGAAAATTGTTCAATATTATGAAAGAATTGTCGTACTAAAACATATTTCTGGAAATTTACTTTTGCAAAGAGTTCACCCATAACACACACACACACAATTGTTACAGAAACATGTTGTAAATAGATATCATATACATACTATGTACATATAATAACATTATGTACAGCACTTTGACCATGTTGGATATTGTGCTTTAGAAATAATAAATATATTACATAAAGTAACTAGATTATGCTTTATTTAAAAAAATCAGTAGATATAATTTTTTTATTTAATGCTATGTATCTTTACACCTAAAAGTAACTAAACTAGTCAGGGTCCTTGTCATGTGGCTGAGAGTTACATGTGCAGTTGCGATATGTTTACTCAATTCTATGAAGAGTACTGGCTAGAGATAGTGGTGAATACGTTTCTTTTGTACAATTAGTATTTTCACATATTAATTTCAGTGTGGCGGAATGTTTCCCACATTAGTAGAAATGTTCAATATAACAGGTCTGAGTAATATATATATATAACATTATATTACCATGGTATTGACTTTGGCTAAGTGTGTCGTCACATATAAAATATCATACATGTCATAGCCATGTTAATTGTCACTTTGTTTCTTGTATAGGCAGATGCGGATGTACAGTAAAATGCCAGGAAGCTGGTATGCAGTATCTTCAAAGAGAGTGAACTCACACAATGTCACCGATATCCAAGCTGATGTAGTTCACTAAAGAATGTCGAACCTGTCTAACAGTGTCGAGAGAGGTTGACCAAAGGCTTATGCCATGTTTGACAGACCATGGCATCCACCGTTCCATCACCAACTGCAAAGCTAGTCAGGCTTCACCATATTCGCATGTCAAGCACTCTGCATTCTGCATTGGTCTCTAGTCAGTTAGGGTATCTGACCGGCATGGAAGCCAGTGTACACACCACCAGTACTATGGAGTCTGTCATGATGCAACACACAGTACAACTCGGATCACTTCACTTGGTCGACATTCAAATACTTGACATTTAATATGCAGCATATTTAACAAGATTTAACAAGATTTAACAAGATTGCCACCTAGAGATTCAACTCTAGATGGCAGGTGGACTAGGAAGCCATTTGGCTTATCGAGAGTCCAACCTATCTAAGTATACCCCGCCCTTCTTAGGTATATGTCGATTTTATTGTTAAATATATTAACACTGCTAGCACCTACACAATCAGCTGATAATCTGTTCCATTCGTTTACTGTTCTTTGTGAAAATGAAAATTTTCTAATATCTAGTCTACACTGCTTCTTTGCTAATGTAACTCCATGTCCTCTAGTCCTTCTCTCTTCCTTGACTGTGAAAAAAAAATTCTGTCAATATTTTCATATCCATTCAATATTTTAAACACCTCAATCTGATCTCCTCTCAATCTTCTGGTTTCTAGTGTTGTTAAGCCACATTCTTTTAGACGCATTTCATAACTAATATTCCTGAGTTTTGGTATCATTTTGGTTGCTCTCCTTTGTACTCTTTCTAGCATATCAATATCCTTCTTGCGATATGGCCTCCATGCTTGTATACAATATTCTAAGTGAGGCCTAACTATTGTTTTATACAGCGGTATTATTAGTTCTTTTTCTTTGTACACTATATTTCGCCTAATTAATCCAAGAATTTGGTTTCCCTTCGCTGCTGCAATTCCACACTGCTCTGATACCTTCATGTCAGCACTAATAGTTAACCCTAAGTCCTTTTCCTTTAAGGTAGTATTTAGTACAGTATCACCCATTGTATATTGTGCATCTTCATTCCCATGTCCTGTGTGAAGGCACTTACACTTTCCAAAATTAAACAGTATTTGCCACTTCTCAGACCATTCTATCAACTTATTAAGATCATCTTGTAAATGCTGTCTATCTGCATCACTTTTAATTTTCCTAAACACTTTTGTGTCGTCCGCAAACTTCAACACCTTGCTTGTTATGTCATCATCCAAATCATTGATATATATTAAGAATAAAATAGGTCCCAGTACTGATCCCTGCGGTACTCCACTCAAAACCGCTTTCCAGTTTGAAACCTCCCCATCAACTACTACTCTTTGTCTTCTATCAACAAGCCATTTTTCTATCCAGTTGATCATTCCATTTCCTATGCCATGGGCCTTTAGTTTAAGTAGTAGTCTTTGGTGTGGCACTTTGTCAAAGGCTTTTTTAAAATCTAAGTAGATTATATCTACTGGTGATCCCTCATCTAGCCACTTTGTGACATCTTCCAAAAAACATAACATATTTGTTAAGCATGACCTCGCTTTTAAAAACCCATGTTGAGATGGGTTTATCAATTTATTTTTAACAAGAAAATCAACCAGGTGATCTTTAATTAGTCTTTCTAATAGTTTGCAAATCACCGTTGTTAAACTCACTGGTCTGTAGTTCTCTGACTTGTTTCTCGAACCTTTTTTAAATAATGGTATAATGTTTGCTTCTTTCCATTCTAACGGAACTATTCCCTCCTCTAATGACAAATTGAACACTGTTGCAAGCGGTATGCTGATTTGTTCTACAATTTCCAATAGTAATTTGGGAGGAATCCCATCCACTCCAGGTGATTTATTATCCTTCATATCTCTTATTTTCATAGCTACCATTGTTGGGGTTACAATTAGTTGTCCTAAATAGTCAAACTCTCTCCCTTCGAACTTAGTCTCAAGTACTGGTAATATACTAATATCTTCCCTGGTAAACACCGAACTAAAGTACTCATTTAGGTTTTCTGCCATTAAGAATCCCTCTGTTATTATGTTTCCATCACTACCTTCTAGAGGACCGACCTTATCCTGAACTTTCTGTTTACTTCGAACATACGCATAAAAACTCTTGCTGTCATGTTTTATATTAAAAGCTATTTTTTGTTCGTAGCTTCTCTTTGAATTTCTAATTTCAGCTGTAGCTTGATTAAGTGCTTCTTTATAAATGCTATAGTCTTCTTCACTTCCGGTATGTCTATATGTCTTCCACATCATTTGCTTGTACTTGATTTTTCTAATGGCTTCCTTCGATAAGTGTTTCTTCTTTGACCGTTTCCCCTGTTTTTTCAAGGGGACAAATTTGTCAACGACGCAGTCAATTTCACTCTTTAAAATATTCCAGCATTCTGTTGCTGTCTTATTCTTCAGTGTGTTATTCCAGTCTATCTTTGCTAAATATTCCCTCATGTCCTTATATCTTCCTTTGTGAAAATTTTCCTGTACCTTATTTTTCTATTCCGTTCTCCCTTTACTTTGATGATAAAATGTATCTGGTTGTGATCACTACACCCCAGTGGCTCACATATATTGACATTATCAACAAATTCCTTCTGTGAGCTCAATACTATGTCTAACACGTTCTCGCCCCTGGTTGCTTCTAACACATGTTGAGAAAGGAAACTATCTTGTACTAAATTTAAAAACTCTTGATCCTCTCTCCCGGTACTCTGTAGAGATGTCCACTGTATATGCCCATGGTTAAAATCTCCCATGATAATACAGTCCCGTTTACTCACTTCTTTGATAGCGTTATGTATTTTTTCATTCTCTTCCATGCTTATGTTTGGACTCCGATACACTAACCCAACAGTTAATGTTGAGTTTCCTGTAACTATGTTACACCAGACAGCTTCTTCACATTCTGCTTCTTTTTCTAATTTTATTTCATAAGCTTGGATGGATTCTTTAATATATAAAATAACTCCGCCTCCCCTTCTTCCTAATCTATCTTTCCTAAACATTACATACCCTGTCATTCCTAATTCGGCATCTGATATATCGGGTGTGGCCCAAGATTCAGTTATACCTATTATGTGAGGGTCAATATCTTCTACCATAATGTTTAGTTCATTTCTTTTGTTTACTATGCTCCTTGCATTTAAACAAACACATTTATAACCAAATTCCGTAGGGCTTTCCAGGCTGTTCTTTGCTGATGTCTTTTTGCTATCTTTATCTATGCCTCTAGTATTTGGCTTCTCTGTGTATCCCCCCTGCGAAACTAGTTTAAAAAGTTGCAACCTGTTCCATTATTCATCGATCGAAGAAGGTTCTCGGAGAACACTGCTGCGCCCTTTCCGCTTAGATGGAGGCCATCTCTCATAAACATGTCTTCTTTACCAACAAAATATCCCCACAAATCTACAAATCCAACTCCTTCTTCTTCACACATCTGCTCTAATAGTCCGTTAATTGCCATCCTCTTGCAATTTCTAAATGTTGTTCCCCTTCCCCTCATCACTGGCAAGATTCCTGAGAGTATGATCTGTTCAACTCTCGTCTTCTTCAGTGTCTCTACCAACTCTCTGTATCTCTTTACTATCCTGGTTGTTCCATCCCTGTCTGCATTGTTCGTCCCTACATGTACTAATATAGACCCCCCTTGGCCATGCCCCAATACGTTCTGTACCCGTTCAGTCACATGCTCTATCCTAGCCCCCGGAAGACAAACAACAACGTCTTCTCCTTTGCTTAATGTCCTGTCTGTCTTTCGCAAAATGGAGTCTCCCATAAATACCCTTTCTGTTCTCAATGCCCCCTCGATCACTGCTTCAGAGTAGCTCCTCCGTTTTGCATCTCCCTGGTTGCTGACTTTTCCCCCTGCCGCTTTCTCTGTTGTTCCTTTCTTTCCGGTCTCTTTTCTTCCTGTCATCGTCCTTGTTATTGACTTCCGTTTGGTCACATCACCTCTCACTTCCTTTCTTCCATTCGTCTTACCTCCTGTCGCATCTACTTCTCTCATCTCCTGTCCCCTTGTCCCTCCCTCCTTCTCTATTGTCACTTTCTCCCCTGTCACCTTCCTGCATGTCATGTTTCCTGTTGTTCTTTCTCCATTTGTTGTCCTTGCAATCACCCTCCCTCCACTCTGCATCCCCTTCACAATATCCGTTAGCCTAGCTAACTCTGCTGTCAGACAGTCCACTTTCCAACACCCTAAACATTGGAACGTAAACCCTTCCTCCGTTGTCTCTGACCAAGTTTTTCGCACCCCGATACGGCAAAACCCAAGCTGTGGAGTGGTTACACACCAGTGCCTCCTTGCCTTCACTTGCCGCTTGCCAGGTGCCATATTACGATTTGTCAAAATCAACTCTTAGTTTAAACCAACTTAGTCTTTAGAAAGACTGTTTGTTTATTGTGTACAGCAACTGCAGCACACTTTAGTTATAAACAACTTACTACCTATGCTACCATGAACAATAAGTTTAGTCTGTACTGGTACCGTTCCCTAGCGGAAACGTTGGACACTACCTATATAAACAAACAAACAAGGGTTTCCTACTAAAACGCTTGTTTATTTTTAATAACAATGATACCTATTCACAGTTTTATCTTACATATGTAGTTGTTACTCTTATTGCTTTATCTCTTATATACTATATCAAATAAAGAGATTTGCTCAATCTTGTTTACAATTTGTCGAAGCCTAGATTACCCTTTTATCACCCACTATACTAATCTGTTCAAAAATACTGTTAACTAACAAACTTTAACCAAAACTACTACTCAATATATGTCCAGTACCACTTTATGAATAACCTTAACACAAGAATAATACTTATCAATCAATATTTCCGCTTGTTTTTCAAATTTTATACACCACCAATTTCAAACCTCTACATCTGCCAATTTTCCCGCCAAAAATTGCACGGCTCATTGTTGTATAATCTTGTCCACAAATACAACTGTCCTGTATAGCATATTAACTTGTTGAACTAGTGGTAGTAAGCATTGTTCAGTTTCTTGTTGACCTGTAGAGAAAAGCATGTATTCAATTTCAGTAAACAAAAAATCATGGTAGTGGAGTTGGGAGTAAATAATGATGCCATGTAATAACTATTACATGGTGTACACATATTCATTTTTGACATTTTATGTCAAACATGAATATGTGAGGTTGTTTGGTCAAAGCAAATGTTGGAAATGACAAAATAAGGTTATTGTGATGCCAACAGCACATTCCCTCAGAAAATATTCAAGCATTCATAATATGTATGTCTACCTTCTTCAACACTGCATTATTGATTTTTTTTAGTCATCGCTGCAGTATTTCCCCTGCTATATGATGAGTGAGGTGGACCACCTCAGTGTTTTTCTAAGCCAATTTGCTCAAAATATGCCTCATAGGTATTTCTTGCTATAAACATGTTTACACTTGTAGCTGTGCATTTGTTTCCTCTCTATTTCCCGGGAATAAGTTAAAACATCCTTCAGAATGCACCATTTTGAAGGTACTTTTTAAAATTGATCTACGTAGCCATGCCCCCCCCGACTCACATAGTGCATGTGCATTAATGTCTGTGTTGACACACTGGGTATAATATAACATTATACAAGACTAACAAGAACAAAGGGCATTCTAATTTTCCATGTTCAAGATAATGTGTGAATGAAAACAATGTGTATTTAAATGGACATATTAAACTTTTTTTTAATTTATACGTTGTTGATTGTTAAAATGTTTAAATTACCCGGATTGATCAGATATGAGACTCCAACAGACTACGTATCCTCCCGGCATTTGCCATACCCATGTGACTGCCTTAATCTTAGCCCCTCCTCTGCCTTGTCTCACTTGCATTGTAGTGTGGCCTGTAGCAATATTATAATTCGAATATATTATGCATTCATATAATGGTGTGATGAAAATGTTGATAAATATTTGAAAACAGCTGGCACGTGTGAGTTGAAAGGTATCAGGTGCGTAGACTACAGCCAGGCATCATTGACTACAATGGAAACAAGTGCAAGAATGTTATATGTAATACTTGCATGATATAATAGTGTACACCTATTGTATTAACATTTTAATCAATCATGGCTGTCATAAAAATCTAAATTATTTTGCCTAAAATGTAATGGAAAGAACAACATTCAGTAATATATAGTACTGAAATGTGAGTCGCAAAACACTGTTTTAATAATTGTGAGATTAATGTAATTCTCCGTTTGACGTTCTGTTAACGAGATAACGGATGCCTCCCCTAAAAATACTTCTTGCCCGACCAATAAGAGCCTACTACCAGTCCCCCATATCAACTTTATTTATCATTTCGTCCTTCCCGTCATCTATTCTCTATGGATATGTACTTTCGCAATTACTAAGTTTATTAACAAGATCCTGCGTAATCAAATACAATACCGGTACATATAAACACAGGTTGTGTCTGGCTGAGTGATGCCGAGCGATATTGGCGACTGTCAACTCAAACTGGCTTGCTTTGTCAGCGACACTGATAATCTTACAACTTAGAGAATCCGCGTCGAGTAGACGTTCACAAGAGTGGATTAGCACCCGACTACTCGCTCTTGTTGCTAACTGCGTTAATGCACTTATTGCGTACCTCCATTGAAGAATCACTTTGCCTTTGGAATCACAGAGAAGCCAAATACTAGAGGCATAGATAAAGATAGCAAAAAAGACATCAGCAAAGAACAGCCTGGAAAGCCCTACGGAATTTGGTTATAAATGTGTTTGTTTAAATGCAAGGAGCATAGTAAACAAAAGAAATGAACTAAACATTATGGTAGAAGATATTGACCCTCACATAATAGGTATAACCTGAATCTTGGGCCACACCCGATATATCAGATGCCGAATTAGGAATGACAGGGTATGTAATGTTTAGGAAAGATAGATTAGGAAGAAGGGGAGGCGGAGTTATTTTATATATTAAAGAATCCATCCAAGCTTATGAAATAAAATTAGAAAAAGAAGCAGAATGTGAAGAAGCTGTCTGGTGTAACATAGTTACAGGAAACTCAACATTAACTGTTGGGTTAGTGTATCGGAGTCCAAACATAAGCATGGAAGAGAATGAAAAAATACAAACGCTATCAAAGAAGTGAGTAAACGGGACTGTATTATTATGGGGGATTTTAACCATGGCATATACAGTGGACATCTCTACAGAGTACCGGGAGAGAGGATCAAGAGTTTTTAAATTTAGTACAAGATAGTTTCCTTTCTCAACATGTGTTAGAAGCAACCAGGGGCGAGAAGTGTTAGACATAGTATTGAGCTCACAGAAGGAATTTGTTGATAATGTCAAGATATGTGAGCCACTGGGGTGTAGTGATCACAACCAGATACATTTTATCATCAAAGTAAAGGGAGAACGGAATAGAAAAATAAGGTACAGGAAAAAATTTTTACAAAGGAAGATATAAGGACATGAGGGAATATTTAGCAAAGATAGACTGGAATAACACACTGAAGAATAAGACAGCAACAGAATGCTGGAATATTTTAAAGAGTGAAATTGACTGCGTCGTTGACAAATTTGTCCCCTTGAAAAAACAGGGGAAACGGTCAAAGAAGAAACACTTATCGAAGGAAGCCATTAGAAAAATCAAGTACAAGCAAATGATGTGGAAGACATATAGACATACCGGAAGTGAAGAAGACTATAGCATTTATAAAGAAGCACTTAATCAAGCTACAGCTGAAATTAGAAATTCAAAGAGAAGCTACGAACAAAAAATAGCTTTTAATATAAAACATGACAGCAAGAGTTTTTATGCGTATGTTCGAAGTAAACAGAAAGTTCAGGATAAGGTCGGTCCTCTAGAAGGTAGTGATGGAAACATAATAACAGAGGGATTCTTAATGGCAGAAAACCTAAATGAGTACTTTAGTTCGGTGTTTACCAGGGAAGATATTAGTATATTACCAGTACTTGAGACTAAGTTCGAAGGGAGAGAGTTTGACTATTTAGGACAACTAATTGTAACCCCAACAATGGTAGCTATGAAAATAAGAGATATGAAGGATAATAAATCACCTGGAGTGGATGGGATTCCTCCCAAATTACTATTGGAAATTGTAGAACAAATCAGCATACCGCTTGCAACAGTGTTCAATTTGTCATTAGAGGAGGGAATAGTTCCGTTAGAATGGAAAGAAGCAAACATTATACCATTATTTAAAAAAGGTTCGAGAAACAAGTCAGAGAACTATAGACCAGTGAGTTTAACATCGGTGATTTGCAAACTATTAGAAAGACTAATTAAAGATCACCTGGTTGATTTTCTTGTTAAAAATAAATTGATAAACCCATCTCAACATGGGTTTTTAAAAGCGAGGTCATGCTTAACAAATATGTTATGTTTTTTGGAAGATGTCACAAAGTGGCTAGATGAGGGATCACCAGTAGATATAATCTACTTAGATTTTAAAAAAGCCTTTGACAAAGTGCCACACCAAAGACTACTACTTAAACTAAAGGCCCATGGCATAGGAAATGGAATGATCAACTGGATAGAAAAATGGCTTATTGATAGAAGACAAAGAGTAGTAGTTGATGGGGAGGTTTCAAACTGGAAAGCGGTTTTGAGTGGAGTACCGCAGGGATCAGTACTGGGACCTATTTTATTCTTAATATATATCAATGATTTGGATGATGACATAACAAGCAAGGTGTTGAAGTTTGCGGACGACACAAAAGTGTTTAGGAAAATTAAAAGTGATGCAGATAGACAGCATTTACAAGATGATCTTAATAAGTTGATAGAATGGTCTGAGAAGTGGCAAATTTTTAATTTTGGAAAGTGTAAGTGCCTTCACACAGGACATGGGAATGAAGATGCACAATTACAATGGGTGATACTGTAC